>NKZV01001114.1:0-14612 GCA_002370175.1 Metschnikowia colocasiae
CGGACAAGTCCCTGTGGATGACAACAATGAGAAGTCACTGGATCCTTCAAGTCAGAAGGGCAATTCCTCTGATGGAGACAACGGACAGGTCCCTGTGGATGGAAAGGGTTTTGGCCAAGTTGATCTTGCAAGAAAGAATGGAAAGTCTGTTGCTGGAATTGGTGATAACCAGGTTGATCTTCCAAGAAAGAATAGAACCACTGTTACTGGAAACTGTGATAGTCAGGTTAATCCTCCAAGAAAGAATGGAACCTCTGTTACTGGAAAGGCTGATGGCCAGGTTGATCCTGCTAGAAAGGATGGAAGCAGCGGTCTTGAGAAAGACGATGGAAAAAGTGGTCACGATGAAGGTGATGGAAGGCTTGTTCCTGGGGACGTAGTTGAACAAATGAAGTCCTCATCTCAGTCTATAAAAGAAGTCACCACTGATTTGAACAACGCCCGTGAACCCAACAACTCGAGCGTTATGCATCCTTCGAAGCTAATCTCTTGTATCTCCAATGAGAGCCCATCTTCTGTTTCCAGGTGCGGTGTGTCCACGCCGTCTGCTTCTTGCAACTCCAGGGTTCCAGTATCTTCGAAACGGCCAGGGTCTTCCCCAATTTCAAACATGCCTGAACCGTCCGAAACCATATGTATGTCTGGTGTGATAGGCACGTCTTGTGACTGTGCCGAATGCAACAGTGACCGCGGGGAATCAAGCATGACATCTAAGCCAAGTGAAGAAAAAAACCGTCCAAACGAGGCATTCAACATTCCCAAGCTCAAGACTGGAAGTTTTGTTACTCAGAGATCTACCAGCAGAGCCGCCACCTCCAGCAGAGCCGCCACCTCGAGCATTATTCCATTCGTTAATGGAGCGTCCATGAATACCATTGGTGCAAGTATCCTCGGGGTCCTTGCTTTGTTGTTGTAGTCTTGGAGATATTTCGATCTCAAGCATTTTCGTTGCCTCCTGAATATCCCACCTCGGATTCCCTCACTTCGAATTACTTGAATGATTTGATATCGTCCTAAGGACTATTGATCGAAATATTTGTTTGCAATATTGATAAGTTACTTTTACTTTACACTGTAAGATAGCACTTAAGTAGGTATCCATTGACCCGAAAGTAATGCATCCGGTGTTTTCTGAGGAATTATACGCGAATCATAACTAAGGCTGAAGCCTTGATGAGCCAAGTAAAACTATCGAAGCAGACTATTTGCCGACCAGTACTCGTCAACCTGACTCAACCTGACTCTTGTACCCTGCATATAACGGAAGGTTGACTTAAACATATCCGTAAGCATTATGCACGTAATCACCCTATTCTAGCCACTTAGCTTTGGTGTATTCAAACTGATAGGGTGACACGTTACTTTTGGGTATGTCCATCAGAAATACGCCAACTCGTGGTCACAGAAATTGCACCTATGATTCCTTTAGATCCTCCATGGGTAGCGCACGACCCATGCGGCCGAATTAGAGCCTGGACCGCTCGCTCAAAGGCCCAAATTACCAGATGTAACTCACATCGGAATCCTTGGCCCAACATTCCCTCTTCCGGATAAGAAACAAGTCTCAAGAATGAAGATATTGGGGAAATGGGCGCTTCGCTCAGTCGTCGTTAGCCCATATAAGATCACTGGATTCCTCTGCTTGAGGAACCATCAAAGAATGAACATAACTAACTAGGTACTAGACGTACACAAGAATCTAACATTCAGTGTATTGGGCTGTCAAAACAGGTGCAATATTTTATGGTTTACGGCAAATTTATCTATGCAGCAGGTACAATGGTCTATGTGCAGTACTATTGTGAGTCTATGGTATACGATACTTTCTCTCTGGTAATCACTGGCCAATAGTATATGGCCCCCATCGTATATTGTGGGTCCTGGTAATTCACGGTGGTAGTGTCGTGCTCAATGCGGACAGCAGTTCATGGTATCACAGATATAGTAGTTGCATACGCTACTGATAGAACAGTACATCGTATAAGTAGTGGATGATACGATGTACTAGTGTTTCTATTGCTCAGGTTTTATGGTAGTGGACACTACAGTTCATTTACCTGGGGTACGGACAACCAGTGGATGAGTATTATGCGATGCTACTAAAATCTGTAAGTGATCGGAAAGATAGCCCGAAAAAGTGCCCCAGTGTCTGGGGGTTGATTTGATAAGGCGGGGCTGGGACAAATCGTGTTACGTAGTGTCAACGAGTACTTAGCAGGTACGGAGTCAAGGTACTTCGTAGATGCATTGTATGCAGACCAGTGATGTACTATGTGCAGGTTACTGGTGGGTGAAAACTCTTCACCCACCTCACACACATCTTGTACTTTGGTCTTGTAAGGTACAACTTACATATCCCTGTATATTAATCTATACTAAAACATAAGATAAACGTAGTGGTGACTGGTTGGTGTGGTGCGGTGAATTCGCAGTGGCGCATGGTCTCAGTAGAAAGCGAGCAAAAGTCCATAAGAGGTATACCGAAACAGTCCACCAAAAATCAGAAATGGGTTGAATGAGTACATAAAAAAGGGCGGCCCACTTTGTTCCCCAAATTGCACAAAAGCCTTTTTGGTTCAAATTGGACTTTTCGTGCCCTACCTTGTCAATGGATGCGGAGGTGAAGTCATGCTGAGAATCGTGGCTCGTTATGTGCACCCGTCTCCGCATTACCTCGGCCTGTCCAGCTTTCACCGAGCAACCCGTCCAGAGAACTCTTCCTATTTGGGAAGATACACCTCTAGTTTGCCCAATAACTATACACTTGCTGCATATCTCTGTGGGCGGCTCCACTGGGGCTAACCAATGTAAGAGCCGGTTTAGTATGGTTTTCTCGAGTTGTATTGACCAATGTTTGCAAACGGAGCCACCGCCGTTCCTTATATGTTGCGACCTCGACCCGCCGCTCGCTGCTTTGTGGAAAACGTGTCAATGCCTTCGTTGCAAGTATCAAGTGAGAAAGGCGCATCTTGACACAGCTGGTGCAGTGAGATGCCTCTATCTGGCACCAGCGCTCCTTGACTTTCAAAAACCCGCCCGGCCTGCCTAACATCTTAGTATGCTTAGAAGGATTTGTCTCCGTACACTCCTGTCATGAACGAGATACACAGACGTACACGGACAGCTGCGGGGACCGAAGGCCACCCTTGCACCAGAGAATCCTCAAAGAACGACCCCACGAGCACGGCTCGTGTACTGCCAATCCGTTCCATGGCACATGAGCATTTAACACAAACAACGCCTCCGGCAGCAAACCCTATAAATAAGGGAACTGCTACGCACGATCGAGCTGGAAGAGCAAGTTTCATAACCAGTTTAGTTTCCATGCAAGTTACAATATTAACTCCGGTGCTGGTTGCCACGCTGAAGTTTTCCGGCTCAAGTCACTGGAAAATCCAGCACTTCTTGTGAGCAAAATTCATACGACCACCAGAGCCATGCACCTAGTGACATTGGATTCTAACAGCGAGGTATAGCGTGCCCTATGCCTTAAAGTATTCAACTCGGGCGATGTTATTGTATGCCACTAGAGAATTAGGGATACCAGAATCCGAGGCGCATGGAAGCATTCACACGGCTCACATAAGGGGCACTGTGAGCCATGGCTTGAAGCTCGAGGGATCAATGTGAAACAGAACAAACGAAGTTCGCATGAGGGATCTTATTAGCTGAGTTGCGTATAAGACCCAGTATGTCGTTTGATTAGATATATCCCTGTGGATTTCTTCGAGTCTTACTTTATTCAAATATACGTATCAGAAATAAAACTCTTGTAGTCATAATGTCCCAAGTACTTGCTCCAGTTTGACACCCCTGCTAGGAAACGAAGCCTCACTAAGACTGAGATGCAGGGTATCCCTTGCACCGTATAATGTGTCCATGTTTCATGTACGTGCAGGATTACACAATCCTGTGTATACTAACGAGGGTTTCCTTCCTTGAGCGAACCAGGAAGCCTCAACTATTCTAGGTTCAATACGTACAATGATATACTTATTTTAGACAGACACTCCACTGCCAGTCTTTTGCTACCGTGCAGTCTTTTGCTACCGTGCAGTCTTTTGCTACCGTGCAGTCCTTTCGCTTCCGGTTGCGGCTACCAGGTGGACAATACTGTTTCCCGTCCGACAATAGTCAAGCCACTTAGGGCCCCAGTGAGTAATGCAGTGGGAGACCATGTGTGAATTGTGGTGCTGCAATCTTTTTGCAGCCATTACAAAAGCTCCTACTGCTAATAAATCTGCCTCGAAGTCAGCCGCTCATCTAAGGTCGTGTAACCAGAAGACCACCTTGAGCATGGGCGAAAGAATTTCAGTCACCGTGAACTCAGCGACAGTCACGTGAGCCAAACTACAAAAGACTTCACGCCACACAATACCCAAAATCAATGGCCAGAAACAAAGCCCAGAGAACAGCCCAAGTCGTTATTTCGCATGGAGGTGCAGGTCGTCAAGAAAAGATCACATGCTCCAAGAAGGCGCTGGGGAGTATAAGCGTACGCAGACAGCTCGTATTAAAATAGCTACCAAGAGTTGAACCCATAGCCTTTGAAACATGTAGATCTATGGAAAACCACCGGATGTGTTAATTGGGAGGTTTCTGTCGGAGTCAAGTACAGGAGCAACGTCTTTCAAGTGGTCATGCACATTCACAGTAGAACTACGGTGTACCACAACATTGAATCAGAAACTAGATCTAAATACCTTTCTCAGTAAACGAACTTGGTATTCTCAGAGTCTTAGCCGTAGGCGCATTGCGAGGTGTTGAGCAGCGGGCGTTTTAGACTCGATGAATCTACACAGGGTGAAGGCGTGTGAAGTGGATTATTACACATGCGCGTCATATCAGTACCTCCGGTGCACCAGATCAACCATGGTGAGCAATCCAGAGATGCCAGATAACTATGGCGAATAGATCTCATGGTTTCATCAAGATAAGTAAATACTACCCCATCAGTGTCCATCTCAGGTACTGAGCTCCCAGACGTGTCAGATCTTATATGGCTACACGTGAGGCAATTTTGCTGGGTCTGGTAGCGGCTCAATTACATCAGAGGGCGCATCATGAAGGTACAGATACATGCTGTTCGGAAGTGGTGTCTGAATGGCGTGGGGATGGCGAGTCACTTTCCTAGTGTTTGTGGTGTCTGGTGTTGAAAGATGGTGTGTCCCTTCAGATGTACATCACTTCAAGAACACCTGTGGGGTGGGTCGATTCCGTGTCTCACCAGCACCCTCGGTGCGTATGGTAACCATGGTGCACTAGTGTAGTAGATCGATGGCAGAGTCTCACCAAGACAAGAGGCGATTTCTTGCAAGCAGCACGTGAGGTGCTTCCTTCGTGACCACGGGTTTTGGCCAACGTGTCAACTCTTCCATTGCAGCAGATCAACTGGGAAGTCAGGACTCGTGGTCTAGTAGCTGTTGCACATCACGTGCGCACTCGTGCAATTTGGCCTTTAAATTGAGGAACTAGAAGTACCAATGGAATAATTGAGTGCGGTCTGCGAACAGCTAGTTATGCACAGCCTTTAGTCCTATACTGCTAAAGAAAGGACTACTCGAACTATAAACGGAGTGTCTTTTCCAGATGCGTGAGGTAACGAAACCAAGCAGACTTAACATGCTGTTGGGGCGTATTTAGGACGGCAATGTCACGTGACTGCACCCACTTCCCTAAGTAGGGAGGAGTGTCGTTCTATCATATATATCCTATTTTTGTACTATACTTAGAGTTCACTCAAATCTGATGTGTAAATCGAGGCTAATTAGACTGACATTAGACGAAGTTGGACGAGCACGTCCAATGTACTACAAGCACTGCCTCCTCAAGTATCAGACAGAAACTGCCTCCTTCAAGTATCAGACAGAAACTTTTATCTGCTTCTCATTTAGGTTTCTTGTACCAATTGTTAAACACCCGGACCCCCGATGGGTAGCGCACTACCCATCAGGATCAGAAAAAGCCTACTGCTCGATCAGACATGAGATGAGGGGGAAAGCCGAATAGCCACAACCCCTATTTGATAGGAGTCGGAATATCCCGACCGGAGCTATCGGTACTACCCCTATTCGGTACCTGATCGGCGCCGACAAAAGGGACCGGCTACCCTTAGCTTGATTGTTCCATTACTGTTGACAAGCCTCGGACGGAAATAAGAAATGCCGAATATTCTATATAAGACCACTTGACTCCTCCTCTCGAGGAATCATGAATACACTGAAGTGCAAAGTATTAAACGTTCAAAGAATCTAACACTATTCCAAGACCATGCGGGTGTAAATCGGATAGTTCCGTGTCCGCGTCAAACTTCAGTACCTCCGGAGTACCATATATCAACCATGGTGAACAGTCATGGTCATCAGGGTTAACAGATCTCATGGTTTCCTCAAGATGAGTGAACACTTCCTCAATAGTATCAGCCTCAGGCATTGAGGTATCAGATGTGCTAGCATCTTCTATAGCTACACGTGAGGCACTTCTGGTGGGTCTGGTAGCGGGAGGCATCTTGGTATGTCCTTCCCTTCAGATGAACTTGATTACTCTTATAAACACGGGCAGCGTCCCTCCTTTTATATTGGAGAAGACCTTCATTCGACTTTCCATCTTCGTTCGACTTTCCATGGACACTCGACTTTCCAAGAAAGTCTATAGCCGCAGTGCATCAATCACGCACTGTCACGCTTTGACTTTCAACAGCGGGATGTACTGCATGTTCAACTGCCTCCTAAAACCAGACCTTCTCGTGCAACTCATAAGAGTCATAACTACACCATGAAGATGTAGTCAAGATATGTTCATATTGTTGGACCGTGAGACCTATGTTTGGGGCTCTTCCAAGGACACTCCATGGTAAACCCATGCTTGTCCCGATGTACCGATGTTCATTGCGCAACAGGGGTTATGTTCTTTACATCAACATGTATTGCATGTCACTTTATTGAGTCATTCATGCACGGTGGATGGTAGGACTCCCATGGTAGAACACGTTCACATGTAAGGTTTATTCTTTATGTTAGATCCTTTAATGAGGTTTAGTACTTTGTGATTCAGTGTATTCGTTGATGTTCCTTCAAGGAGAGGTATCGTAGGTTGCTTATAGTCTGAATAGCTGGTTCACGGCCCGAAGTAGATATACCAGCTGACTGGCTAACAATGATCCTAGGTGGCTGGATACTGGCTGGCTATTCAGCTTGTTAAACAGTACAGCGTAGGCTCATATCCACCACATGGGTAGTGCGCTAACCATCGGGGGTCTGGGTATTGAAGTCTTTGAACAATTCCCCGGTGGGCCGCAGTAGCAGTTCAGCCGGTGCCATATCACGTGACATGCGTAACACCAGATTCAGAGCGCCAATGACAAGCCCCAGGTGTCTGGATTATTGGCAGCCTAATGCACGTACTCTTTGGTGTGACCCGGGTCGATAAAAAGTCTTTTCGGTGACTGTGTGTATATATTGATCAAGAATAAGAATAGCGGCAGAATGAAAGTGTCATCGGCTTTTTCTGGAAGATGTGACGAATTGAAGTTTGATGAATAGTGATGGTGATTTGTGGGGAGTATAGTTCCTGGCTGGCGTGATCAACCCTAGCAGACAGTGGTTGAACTTCTTTAACGGTAAGATCTTGGTCCCACGTGTGCAGGAAGTATGCATGTATCTGGAGCTGTTGACATCTTTCAGATATGATTCGGGAGACAAGCGAGCCTTCAAATTCGTGGGGGTGCATTTCAAGCTCTGGTCATTAGTATAAAACACCGGCGTGTTCCCCGTGATCATCCTAAATCACCATGAAAATAATTTAATTGATCCTCGCCTCCTTTTCGCCGCAATTTTCTGCGCAAAGTCTCCCAAACCATGGGTTTTGTTTAACTTAATGAAACCTTGATGCTGCTCTCTGGGTATTTTGACCAGGACCCATCATCCACCGTTTTGTTTTCTTACGGGATCTCGTCGGCTCCCATCGAGTACTCTTTTGAAGACGGCTGCGCTTTTACTAAGACACTTCCTCCCCGGCAAACCTTGGCTTTGTGTAGCCCTTTATTACTATTTCTCCTAACATTTCTAGGACCCCCTTGCATTTGGATGATGAAATGCGGGTCACAAACCATAATTTCTATTCGTGTATGTTCTTTGACTTCTATGGCCCCTTAACTTGTCATAGTCTATCCACGGAACGTTGTACTGTGGAAATCTATGTCTTACCTTATGGCAGAAACTGGATCCGCCGTGAAAGACTTGCTTATCACTGGATCTGATGAGAAACTTCTTCCTGAATCTGATGAGAAACTTCTTCCTGAATCTGATGAGAAACTTCTTCATGAATCTGATGGCATGACTGCTCGTGTTTCGGATAAAAAAATTGTTTCTGGATCTGATAACATTGTTTCTGAGCTTTGAAAAATTATTTCTGCTTTGATGAGTCTGATTCTGATATTACTTCTGATTCTGATAATATTATTTCTGATTACGGTGAGTCTGATTGATTTCTGGCAAATCTGTGTCTCCTAGCTTACCATTGGTCTTTGCAGTAAAACTTGATGACCAACCGGATCCTCTCCAGAGTTATTGGTGACGAAGAAGCCAACACCACTTTGTTTCTTTGGGGGAGGAGAGTTGCCCGGGTCCCCAGTCGGGTTCATGAATCAAGACAATGTCTTAATTATAAAAAATAAACCCATTTAAAGCAGGGTGGGTGTTCTCCACAGCTTTCTCTCGTTCAGCCCCAAAGTCGAAGCGATCCATAACTTTGGATCAAGATCTGAAGGGTTTGGACCGTCGCTTCTATTCTTGCCAGGTTTGTGGGAGCGGATGGAGGGTGAGAACTGATGACCAAAAGCTTTTTCGATCTTTTTCAGGGTGGATCTCTACCTATTGCCCTATGACAAACGGTTAGGATCATTATGAGAGTTGTCTGTGTCAGAGTCATGGAAAGTTGTGATTTTAGTGAACTGCCAAGACATGTGTGGGACCACAAGAAAATCTGCCCAAGCTCCGAACTTGACATCGAAGTTGAGACCGATTGGTGATTTTTGAGTGAGGCAGATGTGGCGAATCCTAATGACTAGTGATATCTCGCAACACTATAAGGCAGAAGTACTTGTCTCACCGACTCCAACACGTCCCAGAAATGTTTTGAAGCTGATGCTCTGGGGAAACTGGGTTCATTTACTAAATGTTTTTTGTATGAGCTTGTAAGCTACAAGCCTATATTTCACGGAGGAAAGTGTCTAAGGCAATTACCCCAAAAGTTGAATGAATTCAAATTAGCATCAGAAGACCAACAGGAGGTATGCATACATGTATTAGCTGAGGGGGACTTTATGCACAGACGACAGAATTCTACCTGGATGGCCGGTCATTAGAGCCACATTCACCTCTTACGGTGCAGAGTCCACTTTGAAATTACAAAGTGCTGTTACTGTGAATGCAAATATTAATGTGAACCATTGCCCGGTACTTTCTAGCATTTACGAGGCAGCCACGGTGACAGTTTGTGTAATATTTGCATTTAAGATGGTACATACTGTGTTCATTTAATGAAACTATTGAAACGTAAGCACTGCAAGAATATTCAAGTCACAAGAGGGAGTCAGAAAGAATTCACTAAATATTCTAGATTCTACTCAAGCATATAGAATAAATTCCCGTAAGTTGGACAAGGGGAGAAAATATCGTGAAAAAACAGAGGATATTTGAAAACGAAAACCAGAATTCGGTTTGTATCAAGTTAGTGGGATATCCCAGGCTCTATGTGACAGCGGGCATTTGTATCTAGGCGAAGCTCCAAAGATTTAAATGCGAGTTACACCAGGGGGTGCCCAAACATAAAGCGGGAAAATAAACAAGGTGTGCTAGAGTATACAAAGATATTATTTTTGTTTCTTCCCAGTATGCCTTCAAGAAGCCGGTTGAAGTTAAAATTATGTGAGTCTCTATCAGCGAAAATTAAACTGTTTGCATGGGAATCTTATGTGTAGTTGTTTGGACCATTAAGCCGAAGCCCCCACGTATGCTAAACCTATACAGAGTTCTGATTAGTAGCCCTTTGGTAGATATAATGGGGTGCTCAGAAACCCGAAACTATTGGACCAGTGGCAAGGCAATACATGGGATGAATAAAGCATTTCAAGCAGAGTTGCACACCACACAAAAACGCGGACATAAGAGGCACTTTTCAGTCGCTATGGCTCGGATTCATTTCACCAGCACTTTTTTCTTTCGCTGGCGACACAGCAAACCGACGAAAAATTGACTACCACTCATGAACAATTATAAATCATTGAATACTGAATACTGAACAAAATTGAAATAATAAAAGCAAAAAACAAAACAAAAAAGAAAGCAAAACTGAAAGGTACATCACTAGGACCTTTGAATTCTCCGAAAAAGACTGAGCGTGATCTGCGAAACCTTGTTGTGATATGAGGATCATATACAGTACTGACACCCTATGTGTCCTGTACATCATGGTCAGTGTATGCAGTATGCCCTTTAGGGCAGATGCCCTCAATCCCTGTTATGGCCACCTGACCTTTGGAGCCACCGACTGGCTTCTCCTATGTTCTCCGAATGTTCTCCTAGGTTCTATTTGGAACTTGCACGACCTCACCGTCTATTTAAGAGGAGAAAGAATCCATATATTCTTTCTCTCTAAGGACCATTTTCTACTTCTCTTCTCTCAATAAGATTACTGAATATATTACGATACGATAATGACTCTGAAGACACAGTCACAAGGGATCTCATCCAAGGAGTACTATGATAAGGTTAACACTTTTGTGCCTATTCACCATGACCCTTACCCAGGCTGGATCCTGCAGGAGGATTCTCCCCTGCAGGATATCATCTATAATAAGGACGAGATATCTTTACAATGTATGCGTGTGCATGCAAGTGCATGCGCGATAAGCGACAAATCTTGAGTAATTTTGCAATCGAATCAACTTAATCTGTTCAGAGACGTCTCGAAGTCACCTTTTCATTTTGTCAAAATGAAATCTAATTGAGCGGTTTAGAATCGTCGCGATAATACGATTGAAATAGGCAATGTATTTTCGAGTTAAGTCTGGGATAGTGGAGGAAGACTGGTTGGGTATTCGATATCTCGTCTTCGCTTGGTTTTCGATGCGTTAAGAGTTCATGTGTACTAGTAGAAAAGGTCCAAATTTCAAAATCTGAATATGGGCTTCCCACAACGTAATCAATCGAGGACTTCTTGCAATTTTTGATTCCTCCCAAATAACCTGGGCCAATGAGCATTCAAAGTAACTGTGTTTGACCTTCTGTTCAACATTTTAGCCTGTATTCGCAAGGGATCTAAGCGTCTAACGGCTGGTCAATTGATGGATTGCGTCCAGAAAATGTCACTAAGCGGTATGCTGGTATTCTGATATACCCGAACGGCTGCTGTATTCCTAGAAACTCACCATATCAGATATTATAAACGGCTATCGTTGATGGGGCTAAAATGGACTCTTATAGTGGTTTAGTATTAATGGCTAAGTAATAGCGCTCTTCATGAATTGGTGCGAGGTTTCTTCTTGCTCGGAATTGGTTTATAGCTACTGATTTGACTAAAACGTTCTCCCTTTGAAATCGAGCGTCTCGTCGATGTCGATTATCTGCCATTGTCAACGAGTACTTAGCCGGTACGGAGTCAAAGTACTTCGTAGATGCATTGTATGCAGATGGCTAAGGCGTTACGTACAGGTCTTAGGTGAGTGGAACTTAGACGAGAAGGACTGTGCAGGTCTTAGACGAGAGGAGAAGTATAAAGACGCACTGAGACCCCGTCTCAGGACGCTGGTCTGCTAGGTACAACTTGCATTTCCCTGTATACTTGAATATACTAAAACATAGGTTGAAAGCCATTATGTATTTTTCAGAGAACCACGCATTTGTTGAGCGGACATTTGATACACTGCACATGTGCTTCCAAAACACTCAGTAGGATACTTCTTTGGTATAGAGTGTACGCTCTTGGGTGCCATCCCTGAGCCATGAAGGGTGTTTGGCGCAGGGAAAATTGGTTCGAGTTATTACAAGGAATCTGCTAAGGGACGTAGGTCACCCAACCTGGATAATGGTCCTTTTGAAAATTGTATAGGTCTGGTAGTCCCACTAACGTTCGCTTGTCCGTTCAGCTTGCCTGTCTGTTTGACAGTGTGCGTCGGTAAAGAGAGTTTGCCTAAATATTTTGTTATATTCTGCCAGACTCGTCTGACTAGAAAGATGTCTGATCAGAAACAATCCTATGAGGTCTCCCATGTAACTAAATACTCGTTCAATAAGTAGTCGCACATTCGTGTGCTGTAGCTTTTGACCACGCGCGTGACTGACCTTTAACATTGCACTGCATTTCGAGCGCTAGTCATGCGGGACGGTTGCGACTACTGACAGGGCTTCGAGGTTGTTCAATAGAGAAGGTGAGTGGTTGGGGAAAAGTTAACTGATTACAGAACAAGATGAAGGTACCAGATTGACTATAGAATGAAATCACAACCAGTGACAATGATGAGATTGAATATTGGGACTAGGACATATAGGGGTTCTTAAGTGTGCAGGGTGTTTGCGTGGATATGACTGTTTCCTATCATTCGTGCTATTGTTCCAAGACAATGCGTTAGTTTTTGGACAGTTATCCTGCGGGACCAACAATTCACCAGTTCCTAGCAAGTCTATAAAAGGCAACCAATCCTCGTTGTAGGGCTTCACAAATGAAAGTTACTCACGTGATCCTGGCATCTATTGTGGCTGCCACTGCCTGGGCAGCCCACCCATTGGGGCTCTTTGCAGAAGTGAATGGCACACTTTTGCCTCTCACAAGGGGTATTGGGGGTGTTGGCCCTGTTGCGTGGTTCAAGATTGGAGTTTATGATGATTTCCCAACGGAGGTAAAAATTAGCGGCAGTCAAATTATGACCTCGCAAGGCTTGTTCGTAAACACTATGTTCAAGACTTTGGCGCTACTGGACTGGCTGTCCGATCTCTCTTTCGATGCCGAAACCAGAGAAATTACAGGTGGGCTGTTCTACTCGTGTCCGCAGTTTCGTGAACCAGACCAGGTATACTTGAAGTGTCACTTCGGTTGCGTGAAGGTACGTATATACATCTTAAGTTTCGACAGGAAATGTGGGACTGTTTTGGAAGGTCAATATCATCCAAAAAACGACACGGTTCTCCACCCTCAATTTGAGTGGGGAAAGGAAAACCCATTGGGGCTCTTTGCACAAGTCAATGGCACACTTTTGCCTCTCATACATAGGAAGCCATGCGATTACGGGTCTTTTATATTTGGAAAAGTTTCGGAACACCCAACCGAGGTGAAAATTAATGACACGCACATTATTACGTCGGATGGCTTCGTATTTAAAAGTGGCACTAGTTTGATGCGTCTGATTTACTACCGCGATTTTTTCTTTTTCAATGCAGAAAACAGAATTATAGGTGACCTGTTCTATTGGTGTCCGCAGTCTCGTGACCCAGACCTGGTACGAATGGACTTTGAGACATCCTGCGTGGAGGCACCTATATACGTCTTACGCTTCGACAAGAAAAGTGGATCCGTTTTGGAAGGTCAATATGATCCAAAAAAAGCTTTCCACAGTCAGCCGACTTGGGAACTCCAATTCCCACTGGTCATTTTTGCAAACGTTAGTGGCACCTTGAGACCGCTCTCTTCCAAAAACATAACCTTAGATGGTTTTGATTTTTTGATGTATTGGTCAAACAACAACACTCTCTCACCTACTGAGGTCTATTTATCCAGCTTGGAAGTACTCATTCAAAACGTTGTATCCCCATCGAAATACACTAAGCTTAGGGATGCTCACGTGTACTTAGCGAATGGGGTTACACGAAAAGTTTTCTTTCCCTTCAACGTTTATTCATGTCCGGTCCCTGGCACCACTTACAACCAGATTTCGACAAAGAAGGATTTCAGTTCTTGTGTTAACGCAACGCTTTTCGTGTTACCTTATGACAGAACGACCAAGTCAAACGTGAAAGGTGATTATGGGTTTAAAGAATTGCCAATTGGGAAATGGAGATAAGCCAAATAAGAATGGTTGAGATAAGCCAACTGCGCGTGAAGTGATTTGATTTAAGAAGAATCAACTACGCATGGTCCCTGACAATGCGTTTTCTTTGCATTTGTTTTTTGCATATCATTTATTGACTTCGGCCTATAAAGACGGGGATGGAGAAAACTCAGCACACTAGGTCTTAGAGCTAAAAACTCCCTGAGGTTTTTCTCTTGGTATTTTTCTTTTTCTTAGGCGGTTTATTTTATTTCTTCAGCCTTGCTAGGCCGCGTAGAGTCATGGACATTTTGGTACCCCACCGGCTATTGCCGCTTCTGGGCAGTCGGATATGCGCGGCTCAGTGGCTGGTTTGTTTGCACCGGTTACAGGTACTGTCCTTGCACTCGTGGTGCAAGTGGGCAGTCTTGTAACAGTTGGTACAGTGACGAACGTGTTGGTGGATGGTGAGGGTGGCCACACCGATTGCCGACTTCAGGGCCCCAATCTTGGGGTATATTCGGAAGTGGGAGCCATCAACCCTTGGATGTAAGAGTGGTAGGGTTTGTCCGCACACTTTCTGACGTTGGTT
>NKZV01001115.1:0-11885 GCA_002370175.1 Metschnikowia colocasiae
ATCTCCACTGCGTTACTCACTGTGGCCCTAGGTGGCTTGACTAACGTTGATCGGACGGGAAAGAGTATTCTCCACTTGGTATGGCCGTACAGAAATGTTAGGGTTCGTCTGGGGGTTTGGTATCTTTTAAAGGGTCGGGTTTACAGCCGGCTTCTGGGGTCGATCCTGTAACTTTGTATTTAAACTAGACTAGGTAATGACTGGTTTCTCTGTTGTCCCTGCCAACTCTCTCCCTCTTTATAGGCGGCTGGCCTCTGTAAGCTCATCTAATCCTGTCCGGGGTTCGCTCTTCTAAGCTCGTCTCATCTTCCTTGTGGCCAGTATGCAGGACTTCGGTGGTTCGGGTTTCCTGCAGAGTGTGCCAAGGGCTATTGTCCGCCTGCCTATGAATCTCATTCATGACAAGAAAAACTAAATGAGCAGGTAAATACTTGGAGTAGATGCTGTAAGGCGATAACTAGTGGTAAGTGAATATTTAAATCCACAATCATGATAGGTATCTTATTGGGCACTCACACATAGCCCTTCGAAGCCCGAGCGTACATCCCTAAGATCACCTCCATGGGTCACCTCCATGAGTCCATGGGCTTATGGGACTTCTTAGCTGGAATTAGATGACTCCAGCTCGCGTCGGAGCCGCCAGTATGTGTATCTTGTAGATACTTGGCATAACTCCTAAAGTAGGAAGTGCGACGTTTATATGGCGTGCGCCAGCCTGTGAAAACAACTGGGTGTGCATACAAGGGCACGCTCTTATTCCATCGCAGTGCTTGTCAATATTTTTCAGCTTATGTTTTAGTATAGATTAATATACAGGGATATGTNGCTTGTCAATATTTTTCAGCTTATGTTTTAGTATAGATTAATATACAGGGATATGTATGTTGTACCTTGCAAGACCAACGTTCTGAGACGGGGTCTCAGAACGTCTTTATACTTCTCCCCTTGTCTAAGACCTGCACAGTCCTCTCGTCTAAGTTCCACTCACCTAAGGCCTGTACATAATGCCTTAGTCGTATGCATACAATGCATCTACGAAGTACCTTGACTCCGTACCTGCTAAGTACTCGTTGACAGTTACTGTGCTTGCATTATAGTGAATGGTTTTTATACAATATATTTTTCCACCCAATGGTTTTTGATTTTCAAGCACAATCTGGTTCCTTGAGTAATAGTACCAACTCAGTTACGTCATTGTTAATACAAGGAAAGAAATTGAGCACTACGTATAGTAAGAATGACTCTTCAAAGGAGGTGACGAGCCGCTAAACAGCTTCCTGTGTGATCCACGGCCTAGGCTCTTATAAGTAGTGGCTACTCTCGTTTTGGTATTGGGTTAACAATGTGCTGGGAATGGTACCAAACTTTCAATAGCAGCCTTCCATCTGAGCCCAATTCATCACGTCTCATCGTACTAATGAGTAGACACTTTCTCGATAACATCTGTGTGACTTCCGGTGGATGTGGATACAGGACATATTGGTACAATCTTTCTCTAGGCTTACTTGATTTCTTTATAAAAGATGCATATATCCTTTAAGGAGGAGTATCTCGCCGCTACGGCCTCAAGTTTTGTCTGGCTTGTCAGCTCCACCATTGTAAATATCGGCCAAGAAGTCAAGGACTCCTCATCCATTAGGTGATCTTAAAGTGCATCCCGCCAGGACATGCTTGGTCACAGAGAGGCACATAGATGCAAGATACACAATCGACACGGTTATCAAAGCAGGTTTATATAGAATCAAAACACAAATCTTCGGATTTCTATCGAACTAAGTTTTAAGAACGAGGCTTAGACTCTTACTAGCTCGTCTAATTGATTTTAGTACTATTCATGACCATTTAAGCTACTTTAAAAACTCACCAAGACAGAAATACCTGGCTTCAGTAGTACATACAATATGGCTACAACAATAAGTATCGCTTCATACTCAAAAAAGTTGAACGAGACTATTGTACCTTTATATGTAGACGCTGTTGAAACAATAGGTCAACCTGTGAGTGCAGGTAACCTGTTTCACAGTTACCTGCAGTACAAGGACATAACACAGGCTTGAACAGATGTGGATAAATCCCACACTGTTTAAAGATAAAGAGTGCAGATAAAACAGGGGTATGTGCACGTTGAGTACATACACTCAGCATGCAGTCATTGACGAGACTCTGGTGTCAGATGTGGGAGTTGCGGGGATCAACTATATGTAGAGGGGTTCCAGCTCAGGTTTGAGCGATACAGGAACAAGGGCGAAATAGAGGATCACGAACTTCCTAGTTAGATAGTCACAGAAAGAGAATATAAATGACAGAGATGAGTACTGAAGTCCCTCACTTAGTGGAGTTATTGAAGACCAATGATATAACCGTTCCAGTTTATGCGAAGGTTTATGGAAACGCGCAACAGACGCCGCGTAACACCTCAAGAGGGATAGATAAATCGCGCGCACTAGAGACCTTGACCGCATCTTCATCTTACATTGAAGCAGGAGTCAAGAATACAAATGGTCGCGAAAAATGTCGAGTATGTAATGCAGGCTTTGTTTCTACACATTATACGGGTATTTCCTGTGCGGAGGACACTTTAGCATGCTGCAGCTTCCAAGCCTACGGGCGGTTCAAACGAAGAGTGGATTTAAGTTTTGTTGGAGTATCGGTTTGGCGAGCGGATTGATAAATTTGAAAAGATTGAGACCATGGACTTGATAATTTGACTTGGTGTCACTCTTGGTGTCACTCTTGGTGTCATTTTTACTTGGTGAACGTTAATTGCCCCAGCTTCAAAGTCATGTTCCTAGTTAGGCAGTTGGCCATGCATGAAGCAGAAGAAGCCAGAAAATTTTGTTGGCCTTTATGTACAGTGTTTTGCATTTGCGTGTATCTATGGATGCAAAATATCGCTCTAAGTATTGTTCTGATGACAATGGTTCACTACATGATTGTTATGATGAACCACTGGTTTCTACTTGATACTCCGAGCTGTACCCTTTGTCTCCTTGCAATTTTATAGAAGGGCAGCATGTCCTGTTTTCAAGATCATCGTCAACATGAAAGTCACTCAATTGATCTTCGCGTCCCTTTTTCGCTTCCTCTGCCTTGGCAGACTCTGCCCAGCCATTGGGTCTCTTTGCGAAACTCAAAGACAACATTGTGCCGCTCATCGATCTTGGTTCTGCAAAAGAGACTGATGGTGTTACTATTCTTCTGTTGGGCGATTCGTCTGACAAGCCCTTGGAGGTGACCCTTGACGGCATGTACACTAAGACCTCGAAGGGCTAAGTGGTGAAAGCTTTCAACAACATTGGCATGCCCCAGGGGTCGAATTACGACCGTGTAAAGTTCTTTTTCAATGACTGAAATAGAGTTATAGGTCACCCTTTCTTTTTGTGTCCGCTGTCTAATAACAAGCTGCTTAAACTGAGGTACCTGGATAGTTCGTGTTCTGAGGTACCCATATACCTCTTCCATTATGACCGAGAAAATGGGTCTACTTTGGAAGGTCAGTATTTGTCGTCGAATAATCAGTATATGCTTGAGTTTTGCTGGCGCCTTCCAAATCCCCTTGGTCCTTTTTGCAAACATTGGTGACACCATGATCCCGCTCGATTCCATAGAAGCTGACGATGATGATGGTTATCGCGTTTTATACTGGCAAGTTGCGTCGGACCCTCATGTTGAGTTCATGCAAGAAAACGACTCATCACACACAATATGACCGATAAATTTCTTTACGAAAAAAGGCCCCTTATTGGTAAACCAAATAAGGAATCGTGGGACTTAGATGTTGAGACACGCAAGGTTAAACTTGCCCACACCGTGTATTCATGCTTGGATCTTGAGACCGCTCGCGTTTGAATTACTCATGCTAATGTTCGTCCTACCTGCTTCAAGGTAGACCTTTATCTCTTACCCTGACAAAAAAGCTAAGGCCCCCGTGAAAGGTCTTTTTTTTTCAAAACTTTCAGCTAAGCATGTTGCAAACTGTTAGCGGTTCTCGGAGCGTTTTTTATTTGTTTGTTTTTTGGGAATGTATGGATTACGAGTCTATGTATTCGTTGGCGGAGAAAACCCATCTGTTCCTCCATGGGTAGCGCACGACTGCGGCTGAATTAGAGCCTGAACTACTCAATCAGAAACCCAAATTACCAGATGCAACTCATATCGGAATCCTTGACCAACATTCCCTCTTCCGGATCAGAACCAAATCCCAAGAATGAAGATATTGGGGAAACGGGCGCTTCGCTCAGACGCCATTAGCCTATATAAGATCACTGGATTCCTCTCCTTGTGGAATCACCAATGAATGAACATAACTAACTAGGCAGGGGTATACAAGAATCTAACAGTGGGTATTAACTGTGTCATGAGACAGCTTAGCATTGTGGGGCAGAAGAACTGTAACTGAAATTGCTGGTCGTTCCTCTGAAAACTGTGACACTCCTCTTTTCAAACAGTTTCCATCAATAAAAAACTAGTGGTTTACCTTTCTAGTGGCTTAACCATGATAGGTAAACGATATTGCAGCAGATCAACGTCTTGTCTCGATGCGCATCTGGGTTCTGTGCACACCTTATATGTAAGTATGCTCAGTATGCTCCACCAGAAGACTCATGCTGATATAACAAGATTAATACGGGTTTCATCACCTGGTGCCAGAAGGCTTGAATACCGCTGGTGTGTGCTCACTGATGGAAGTTGCAAGGCTGGTGAAGGAATACCCCGGTGCTTTTATGGCCCTCGGAATGGTACTGGTGACCTCCTCAATCTTCTCGTCCTCTGTGTAACTCGCCTGAGCCATGGAAATCTCCATATCCTCCATATCATACACAATGTATGCGTTTCGAAGAAAACTGTTTCCCAAAGAGGCCGCTTCAAAGGAAGATGTACTGCCAAACGGTTTTGCCGCCAAGTAGCAGGTACCTCTCCGTTCAAGCACCAATTCTTCCACCGGAACCCTGATTTTGATTCCCGAGAAATCATACACCAAGTTGCCCGAATTCTTCTTGTATGCGCAATCAATTTCATAAATGTCTGCTTTGGCCAAGTACTTTCCCTGCAACAGTTTGGCCAAAGCGGACATGACATTCTTGGGTAAGTGCTGAATGGTTGCACCCGAGTCCAACATGGCCCCAATGGGCTCGTCCAAAAGAACCACTTTTTGGCTATGACTCTCCAAGTACATTCCATCGAGCTTCATGGAAGGCAGATCGGGCCCTTCAAAGTCCTTGTACAAATTGACTATCGGAACGGTTTGCAATTTGCCAGTGTATTTTTTGTGGTCAACATCACCAAAGTAAAGGGTGCCCGTCAGTGAGCTCAGTTTGTTCAAGAATATGGAGTACATTGCCTTCTTGATGATACCAGAGTTTTTGAGTTGCGTAGGGAAGTTTGTGTATCTGTTGAAGGGTCTTCTGGACGTTTGTTCTCCAAGCATAGGGCCTATGCCCAAGATACCCGCGTAAGACAGGGATCTGTTCGCCACTCCGAAAGCCATGGTGACCTCTTTATCCATAAATGCAACCCTGTCAGTGCCCCACACGCCACTGGCATAAGTACCGTCCATGTACTGGATGTAGAAGTTTGGGACAGTATTGTTTAGGCGGAAAGAGCTGGAATCGGCAGTGCTGAAAGAACCTTTGGCAGTGCATATATTGTAAGAGAAAACAGTATTCAAAAGGCGGCTTGAAAGACACTGTTGTTTACCATCTCTTTCACGACTGGTTGCGTATCTCCAAGGTCTGTATTCACAGATTACATCTTTGCTCATGACCCATAAATCGGCCGATCCAGTATCAATCAAAACCGTATTCTTTTCTTTGCGGGAGCCGATCAATAGCGTGAGGTGGTAGTAGGTTATCCTTCTCTTGAACTCGAGCAAACTGTCGGACCGCTTGACCACCTCCGCCCGTTTGTGTGGTGAAGCATCTTCAAAAGAGTCACCATGCAAGACTTCGAATTCCATTTTCAACCCCGGTTGGGGTTTTGGGGGTATGACTGCCAAGGCCAAAGCAGCCCACAAGCTCAGAGCTAAGTTTCGGAACAACATTTTGGGGCTCAGTGTGTTAACATAGATGATAAAGAATCAGAGACGAGTGTATAGACTCATCCTCAAAAGTTATTGTTAAGGCCAGTTATTCTTTTCATCAACAAGTGTGACTTGATTGTATGCGGTATGGAGGTACAGGACCATGCACTTTGTTCTCTTAAACAGACCGATTTTTAATGTCACGTGGCACATCACAGTGACCTTTCTATTCATCCCTAAATCAAGACAGTCTCTCCTACGCAGAAGGGAAAGTCACTTTCTAGCCAAAGATATTGGTTGATTTCTGCGATTAAAGTCTGGCGATCTTGAAAGAAGTATATGACTCTAGTGTGATTCGCACACTGTCAGACTCTAAACCGCGAAGAAAAGCACACTGCGAATGAAAAACTGGAATACTCACCTAAAAAATCGAAAATAACACCAATTATCTAGAAAATTAAAAAACTTCTGTTGTACTCCCAAACCTATTACAACCTTTTTGATTTCAATCGGATTGGTGAAGTGGTAGTTTTCTAATCTGGCCGCATTTTGATGCGAGATAGTGTGAGACTGGCATGGCCAAGACAATATACACTCCCGCTATGAGCGCACGAAAATAAATGCTTTCTCCATTGAGGGAAGCCTAAAGACTCACACCAAAAGGACATACCCGAAATTTTCTTATGGCTTGCACATTAAACTGTAACATGCGAACCGTGACTTAAAACCGAGGTACGATCTGCCAGAAGTGATTCTATATACCATTGATTCAGCCAAATACAACACAATCCAACCAGAATATCTGGGCAGGGTCCAAGGAGTCTACCTTGCTGTAATGATCGGTAATAAACCATAAAATTGATGCGATATCTCAGACTAAGGCACGAAGAACAAACCCCAAATCAAGGACGTCTCTTTTTACATGTCTCAATGTCTTCAGTTTTACTAGTATTCGGAATGTCTGGACTTATAATGTGAATGCTTTCTGTGGCCTTCGATGTGAATGATATATGATATTTCAAGTCCCTTTTTGGGTGTGATGATCTAAGCAGCTGGACTAGAATCAAAAGTGCCAAAAAGCTGAAGACATGTGGACAGTTATTTTGTTCTTGCACATAAAAATAGATGGAGCTTACAACTGCTTAAGTTCAAGCACACACTCTTCTAAGGCTCAGACTCAAAAGGAAACTCCATCGGCTCGTCGTTTTCGTTTGTTATATCTTCCCCACCGACTTCTCGCTGGAATTCCATAGGGCCAGGAGAAAGCAAATCTGCAACTTCGGTATTAGATAGGAAGTAAATCTTCACTTGGTAACATTTCGTGGCAAAAGTTGAGAAATTCTCATTAAACAACATATCCCGGATGGAGTCATGAAAGAAACGGCATACGTGGGGTGTCAGATTATATACTTTCTTGGTCTTATCCAACTTTATCTCAAAGGGCTTTACATTCTTCGCTGAACCAAAACCTGTTTGTTCTTTGACAATGCCAAAGACTAGGGGGTGTTTGGAGTCTCCAGTAGTAGCAACTCCATTTCTCGAGCGGAACTTGGGGAGCGCAGGGAGACTGTGCTGACCAAGAGCAATTTGGTTGAATTCGGAAGATTTAAAGTAGCCGAGATCCTTCATTCTATCGTCGACTTTTGCGTAGAAGGAGTGCTCAAATTGCACCTCGGCCCATGCCGTATTGGCATATGGAAAGCCAGGATCAAATGATTTGCTCTCATGGTGTTTGGATTATTTCAGGAACTTCAAAACGAAAACGCGGTGATTTATAGGCAATGGGGAGTTACCAGGTACTGACGCATTTGCGGAGGCACGAGATCTGTGAACATGACCTGGTTTATTCAATTCTCCTGCACGCTTGGTGCAAGAGTCTGTTTTACGGAAATAATAGCCTTCCACATACCACCAATCTGATGAGTCACGGAATGGTCAACAAGTCCGGTCATGAAGCTGTGCCTTGTCTTGGTCACAAGAATTCAATGTACCTTGTATCGCACAACTTAGTGTTTTCCACCGTTGTCGAATTGATTACTTCTGTACTTGGGGTCCCTTGTGATATAATGAAAGAATTTCCCAACACTCCTATTTGTGGAACATGTGACAAAGTTCTATTGCGATGACTGGGAAGTGAAGCTTATCTTGATGTAGCAGCTGCTGCAAGATACGTTAATAGTTCAAAAGCTCTATTGCAGTCTCCTTATTTAGATACTGTCTAGCGAGGTACAGGGATACGTGGGAGTCAAACACATTACTGGGCAATATACTTGGAAGCAGCAAGAGAGATAAAGCCTCCTTATAACATTAACTGAGTGAGGATTGCCAATTTCTAAGTCATTGGCGGCTCGGAGTAGGGTTACCAGTCTAGTTTCCATCAACCAAGAGTTGTCTCAATCAAGGTGGGCCCATCTTAGTCAAAGCAAAATCGACCCCATGGTTTGTGGTAAAATACCACAATTGATAATCCCAAGACATTGTCAGAAGTAAGGCCTAGCATAATCTCTGCCCATTGGTCTTTCAAAACTGGCTTCTGAATTCCAATGCCCTGATCTATATCCTTTAGGTGGCATTAGAAGGTCTATCTTGAGGTGAACCTGCGGCTTATGTACACTCCATGCATGACCGCTGCTCATTACCGTATAGAGTTCACGGTACCCTACCACTCGTCATGTCGATCAGAATGAGTTACACTTTTTGGAGCCTGAAGGTTTGAATACCGCTGGTGTTTTCTCACTGATGAAACTTGCAAGGCTGGTGTATGAATACCTCAAAGCCTTTGTAGCCCTTGGAATGGTGCAGGTGACCTCCTCAATCTCCTCGTCCTCTGTGTAACTCGCCTGGGCCATGGAAATCTCCATATCTTCCAAATCATACACAATGTATGCATTTCGGAGAAAACTGTTTCCCAAAAGGGCCAATGGAAAGTGTGAGGTACTATCGAGCAGTTTTGCTGCCAAGTAGCAAGACCCCCTTTGCTCGATCATAAGTTCATCCATTGGTACCTTGATTTTGATACCAGAGAAGTCGTACACCAAATTGCCCGAATTCTTCTTGTATGCACAGTCAATCTCATACATTCCAGCTGTGGGCAAATACTTTCCCTGCAACAGTTTGGCCAAAGCAGTAAAGACGTTCTTGGGCAAGTGCTGAAGGGTAGATGCTGTGTCTAGAATGGCACCAATTGGCTCGTCCAAAACAACCACCTTTTGCTTATCGCTTTCCAAGTACATTGCGTCGAGCTTAATTGCCAGTGTGTCTAGCCTTTCAAAATGCTTGTGCAAATTCACAATTGGAATAGTTTGCAAACGGCCAGTGTATTTCTTGTGATCAACTGTACCAAAGTTGAAAATGCCGGTTGGAGATTTCCGCTTATTCAAAAACATGCCATATACCACTTTTTTGATGACACCAGCGTTTTTGAGCTGCATAGGGAAGTTTGCATAGGTGTAACCGTTATTGGGTTTTTTGGTCGTGTGTTCTCCGAGCACAGGCCCAAGACCCAATACCCCCTCGCTGCACAGGGTTCGTTTCGCCACGCCAAAGATTATCTCCACATCCGTATCCAAGAACCTAACTTTGTCAGTACCCCAAATGCCACTGGCGTAGGAGTAGTCAAAATAGCGGATATAGAATTCCGGGTCTGCCTTGTTTAGGCGGAAAGTTTTGGAGTCGGCCATACTAAAGGAGCCAAAAGCATGACAAGGGTTTGACTTTTTTGCATCACTCAAAGAGTGAGTGGGATAATTTGGTTGGCCCCGTGCAACCACAGCACCAATCGGGTGGTTTCGTCTGGGTTCGTACTCGCAAAGTAGGTCCTTTCCCATGACCCAGGAGTCTGACGAGCTGGTAACAATCAAGACCCGGTTTTCTTCTTTCCGGGAGCCCATTAGAAGCGTAGTTTCATAGAAGGTTGTTCTTTTTTTAAACTCAAGCACACCATTGGACCGCTTGAAAACTTCAGGTTTCTTGAGTGGGGAAACATCTTCATAGGAATCACCTTGTAGGACGTCAAATTCCAACTTCAACCCTTTTTGGAGTTTTGGTGGTGTGACGGCCAACGCCATGGTCATCCACAATACACTCACTAAATAGTTGTTCAACCACATGATTAGGAAAATTAATGTAGCTAGAACTCTTATATACCACCTTTTTAAGCTGTGCGGGCCTGTCAGTCTTTGTTCAAGTGTGACTTGATCAAATACGGTATGGTGTGTACATGTCCATGCACTGACGCCTTTTAATGAGGCATCATCTCGGGTGTCACGCGTGGCATACTTCCTGGGATACTAAGTCACCCCGAGTCAAGAATCACTACGCAGACAAATCCGTTTCGGAGAAATCACGTTCTTTTTGATTCAAAGTGTCTTGTTTATGATTATTCTTGCCCTGTATGTTGAACATTTGAATTGAGCGGACCAGCGCTGGTTTCAAACTGACACTGCGTTTACGCATGCTAACCAGCTCTAGAGTAACCTGACAGGAGCAGACCTGACGGGAGTCCGGTTCTGGAATAAAGTTTAGGCTACCGCACCCGAACACCATGAATGGTCGTCCGTGAACCATTTAATACCCAAATTGGTCATACCCTCCCTAACTAGTGTGTGTTTTGGCACCTAATCCATGTTGTCCATGTGTAATGTGGTCATGTGGTCATTATATATATATATGGCTAATGTGGTTAGGCCTGCTCTGTTCCTGCCTCAGAAGGTCATTTACCTTTACAAGCTAAAAATATTCCGTTTATAAAGTCATAATCCACATACACTTATAAATCAAAAGGAAGCTTTCGCAACCTCCGCATTCTAGATATCTTCTGATGAGATACTATCGATGATTGTTTGTGCGCTTTGTATCAAGACGTTGGTGGCAGACAGTAAAATGGAAATGAAATCATGCCAAGAAGTGTTTTTTTCTTTTTTGGTATTGGGGAGACGAAGTGGTGGGAACCGTCACCAAATCCTGCCAAGAACAGCCATCCATTTGAGCCAAGTTGTCAACGGCTAAAAGTAAAGTATTGGTCATGTTGACCATGATCTTGAGAGCAGCCGCTTTCTTTGCTTCCCGTTGTTTGTCAATTGTAGTGTAGGTGGAGTCAATGGAGCAGACACCGTTTGAAATGGCTGGTAGCGCGGACACTGCATTAAAAAGAGCAAATAGTAAAAGAGAGTCGCATTGGTTAGTGAAGAGGCGGACATGTTGGATTATATAGCGTGGATCATACGATTTTGCCCCTATTGTTGCCTAGATTTGATGGGATCATTCAAACCCCACAAAACTCTAAACATCTAAACCCTATAATAGGACAATGTGACTAGACTTGTTTCACTGAAGCTTCACTGATTTTTAAAGATATTTCAGTCCGGGTTAATGTTGATTTGGCTCCAGACTCAATTCCTAGCTGGACATCGTGGAGTTTACTATTTGGAGCTTGCGACTGATGGTGTCACGTACTGTATCTGAACTGTCTAGGCAATAACGTTGTGGGGCTTTAGCAAGTGTATTTGATGTAACCTAATTGAGTATAATTCGTTAACCTAGCTCGAGCAATGCCGATATATGAACCTTGAGACCCCTCATGAGAACAATCCAGAATTATTGTATGCAATACCTGGAGATCAGTATAGTTGAATGACAGTGGTTCGCAGTAATTGATTCCATTGTTTATTACCAGTGGGATGACAATTTACTCCACCAATGGCATGTCTTTGCTGTCACTTCAGAAAACGAGTGTTGAATTGATGGACTGTGACGTAATCGGTTTCATACTCATATATCCTAAGTGGACGGACCAGGTAGCAAATAGATATGTGTTCAGGTGAAAATGTGGAAGCTTCGTAAACTATGTTTCATAAAACTTGTATAT
>NKZV01001116.1:0-13267 GCA_002370175.1 Metschnikowia colocasiae
GTAGTGTAGTAGTGTAGTGTAGTGTAGTAGTGTAGTGTAGTGTAGTAGTGTAGTGTAGTGTAGTAGTGTAGTGTAGTGTAGTGTAGTGTAGTAGTGTAGTGTAGGTACTCTTTTCTCCTATACCATGACACACAAATCTTAGATACATCGTACACTCTAGTGGCAGTACTTGTGGTTGGTGAATTTGGGTTGGTGAATTTGGGTTGGTGAATTTGGGTTGGTGTTTGGGTTGGTTATAATATCGAGGACGCGGTAGTAATAAGTAAAAGAATGTCTAGAAAATACCAGTACTATAGAAATAAAATATATAATTTATCAGGTTCCTTACTAGAATTAAAGAATTAGATTTAGATAAAGAAATATATGAAAAAATAGAAAAAACTGTCAAAACTGAAAACCTGAAAAGGAAGGCTATAGTTATACCTGAAGAAAAAGGTGTACTGAGAAAACTAAGGCTGGCGGTAAGTGTGGCGCCCCAATGTGACAAAATGCTGGGCTCATGTCAAAGATATGACGAATACTCCTGGTGTTTTAGTTGATTCCGAAATTATAGATATAAATCGGGTAAAATGATAAATGGACCGACAGCGTTAGTGATTGTATTTATGAGATACGACATCGACAGTATTGTGTCGTGGAGTAGGGATAGAGATTAACCAATCTAGCTAAAAGTAGTGGTTTTAAAGGTAGTGTTTTATGGGCCGCTAATTATTTTCAGCATTGTGGTCACGCGTTCTAGTGGACACAGGACTCGACAATTCTAACTTGTTTTCGTCATTTCCTTGGTGTTTCACGGCTTTATTGAAGATGCACTGCTCTAACCGTTGTAATGGCTGATGTCCTAGTGCCTTGAGAACGACACAGTCTGTGCTCATTAATCTACCGGTTCTGTTTATGGCTCGAACTACAAGACTCTTAAGGTACCAGTTTTTAGGTGGGTTTAAAGGCACTGCAACAACGTACCGAGTAGGACAGGCGCTTCGACCGATAGGCTTCCATCATTAAGGACGACATCTGGCATGAAGACGATAGATGATGTACATATCTACATGGAGGTTTAGCGCAGTAGTGGTAAGAAAAGGGTGTAAAGATATAGAGCCTCACAGGATCAATAAGATAGTACACAGAGTTTCACGGTGAAGTGGTAGAGTAGTGGGTAGAGTGGTAGAGTGGTAGAGTGGTAGAGTGGTAGAGTGGTAGAGTAGAGTGGTAGAGTAGTAGAGTAGTAGATTAGTAGAGTAGTGGGTAGAGTGGTAGAGTAGAGTATTGGTGATGTGTTCTGTATCCGAAACAAGATCGTGTCACTACATAAATCAGGCGTATCCTAATAGTGCTTAGACCTGGCAGCATATTAGCATACCTTCGCGAAGTCACCTTAGCTACTCATTTACTGATGGTTCCTCAAGAGAATGGGTTCCTACATACAAATGTTAACCAACTGATCTGGCCAGGATCCGTGTGGCTGGTAACCTGACGGTGGAGAGACCATTGTCAGGGCTGGCAACGCACATCTGCGAGTGTAGGCTCCCTCATTCTTATGGGTGTGCGGCATGACGAACAACTTACATATTAGGATAGATGATGATAGATTAGATGATATTAATATTAGATGATGATAGATTAGATGATATTAATATTAGATGATGATAGATTAGATGATATTAATATTAGATGATNTAGATGATATTAATATTAGATGATGATAGATTAGATGATATTAATATTAGATGATGATAGATTAGATGATATTAATATTAGATGATATTAATATTAGATGATATTAATATTAGATGATTAATATTAGAGGTAATTAATATTAGAGGATATGTTAGACCCCCGATGGGCAGCGCACTACCCTCAGGATCAGAAGCCTACGCTGCTCGAGAATCTTCCAGAAGGGAATCTCCAGAAGGAATCTTCCAGAAGGAGACATGGGAGTAGGAACGAGCCCCACTTCGGCACTCGAACGAACAGCCGAACGTCGGGGCTGTTCGCCTATAGAGACCCGGGATCCCCTTGGAAGGAGGCATCAACGAACAAATACACTGATTTACAAAGTACTAGACGTTATCAAAGAATCTAACAGGATAGATGATTAATATTAGATGATAATTAATATTAGATGATAATTAATATTAGAGGATAGATAATTAATATCAGAGGATAGATGATTAATATTAGAGGATAGATGATTAATACTAGAGGATAATTAATATTAGATGATAATTAATACTAGAGGACAGATAATTAATACTAGACGATAGATGATTAATACTAGAGGTGTTAAAGACTGGTGGAGTTACATACAATAATGCAAAACTGTGTAGCTCTCAGACAGTACGTGATTAAGGCCTAGGAAAACTAGCAAGAACGTTCCCGGGTGGCGTTGGGACGTGGCATGGTTAGCACATATTTGTATGACACATCAGCACTAGTGGTAAGATAATAGAGGAAGGCTCCGTCAGGTCCACCATGAGTGCAACCCAAACATACGAATTACTAGGGCCACGCCGGATTGGCCTACACTGCAGAAGAATCTTCTGGCAAACACTTCTTGCTGTCGTTCACCATGCTATCATGCACCCGCTTAGCCACCTTCCAGTACTGGGACGTACGCCTTATCACCACGGACTGCATATAGGCGTCTTCATGCTGAATTCATATCCAGCGACTACTGATTAATTACCGGCTTTCCCGTTTGACTGCGTTTATCTACGCTCCCTTAGACCCTGGCCAGTCCGGCATCCAGACAATACCTTCCTGATGTCGCCGTGTGCCCAGTCTTCAAGAGCGGAAAGGGCAGTAGCCTCAACTTATTCCTATCGGTACGAGGTTGGTCAGATGTACTTTTCTGGCTAAACTGATTAGTCGTGTGAAACTCCAACTGTAACTGTCACTAATAGTAATTGTAACAGTAATGTAACATAGTCACCTCAGTGGACAAACTGTCTATTAACGTCTAGCTAACCGCGCGGTGTCTGTACAACTGTCCAACTGTACTTTCTAATGTATAACAGTACCGACTGTGTAAGTGCAAGTGTCTACTGTGACTCTGTCTAACTGTACTGTGAATGTGTGACTGCAACTGTCCAACTGTCTACTGCAACTGTCTAACTGTACTGCATCTGTCTAACTGTCCAACTGACTGTGACTTTACCTGTCCAACTGTCTACTGCAACTGTCTAACTGTACTGCATCTGTCTAACTGTCTAACTGTACTGTGTAACTGTGACTTTACCTGTCCAACTGTCTACTGCAACTGTCTAACTGTCTAACTGTACTGCAACTGTCTAACTGTCTACTGCAACTGTCTAAGTGTCTAAGTGTACTGCAACTGTCTAAGTGTCTAACTGTACTGTTTGTCCGGCTCTGCTGTGACTGCATCTGTCCAACTGTCTAACTGTACTGTTTGTCCGACTCTACTATGAGATTCCAATTGTCTACTGTGACTGCCTGTCTAAGTGTCTACTGTACTGCAACTGTCCAACTGTCTAACTGTCTACTGCAACTGTCTAACTGTCTAACTGTACTGCAGCTGTCTAAGTGTCTACTGTGACTGCAACTGTCTACTGCAACTGTCTAACTGTCTACTGTCTACTGTGACTGCAACTGTCCAACTGTCTACTGTGACTGCAACTGTCTAACTGTCTACTGTGACTACCTGTCTAACTGTCTAACTGTACTGCAATTGTCTACTGTGACTGCATGTCTACTGTGACTGCCTGTCTACTGTGACTGCCTGTCTACTGACTGTTTGTCGACTCTGTGAGTCTACTAGTCTGGTTGCTTTACGGCCCTGCAGCCGTCGCGCCTTATCGGATGAGTCATGTCCTGCATCGGCGGCTTGCCAGTGGAGGAAAGCCGCAAGACAAAATCTCAACACTGCATTCCCAACCCTCCTTACTTCTTCATGTCTCAGCAAGTCCTTTTGTTGGGCTCCGGCTTCGTAGCAAAGCCCACCGTCGACATTCTTGCCGCAAACCCAAACATCAACGTCACCGTTGCATGCAGAACCTTGGACAATGCCAAGCATTTGGCGGGATCCGTGGCCCAGGCCATTTCGTTGGATGTCAACGATGAAAAGGCGCTTGACGCCGCCGTGGCCAAGTCCGACTTGGTCATCTCGTTGATCCCCTACACGTTCCACGAGTTGGTGGTGAAGTCCGCCATCCGGAACAAGAAGCACGTGGTCACCACGTCGTACATCAACCCCAAGTTGAAGGCGTTGGAGAAGCAGATTGAGGACGCTGGCATCACCGTGATGAACGAGATCGGCTTGGACCCTGGAATCGACCACTTGTACGCCGTCAAGACCATCGACGAGGTGCACAAGGCCGGCGGCAAGATCAAGTCGTTCTTGTCGTACTGTGGAGGCTTGCCTGCTCCGGAGAACTCCGGCAACCCCTTGGGCTACAAGTTCTCGTGGTCCTCGCGGGGTGTGTTGTTGGCCTTGCGAAACGCCGCCTCCTACTGGTTGGACGGAAAGGTGGTCAACGTCAAATCCGAGGACTTGATGGCCACCGCTGCGCCCTACTTCATCTACCCCGGCTTTGCGTTCGTGTGCTACCCAAACAGAGACTCGACGACTTACAAGGAATTGTACAGCATTCCCGAGGCCGACACCGTGATCCGTGGGACCTTGAGATTCCAGGGCTTCCCCGAATTCATTAAGGTTTTGGTGGACTTGGGCTTCTTGAGCGAAGACGAGCACGCTGCGTTCAAGACCGACGGTCCATGGAACGATGCGCTTGCCGCTTTGATTGGTGCCAAGTCCAACTCCGAGAAGGACTTGATTGCCAAGATCACCGAGTTGGCCACTTTCAAGGACGACGCCGACAAGGAGAGAATCCTCGCTGGTTTCAGATGGTTGGGCTTGTTCTCCGACAAGAAAATCACCCCCAGAAACAACCCCTTGGACACCTTGTGTGCTACTTTGGAGGAGTTGATGCAGTACGAGGAAGGAGAGAGAGACTTGGTTTGTTTGCAGCACAAGTTTGGCATCGAGCATGCCGACGGCTCCTACGAGACCAGAACCTCCACTTTGGTCGACTACGGTGATCCAAACGGGTACTCGTCCATGGCCAAGTTGGTGGGTGTTCCATGTGCCATTGCCGTGGAGCAGATCTTGGATGGTACTTTGTCCAAGAGAGGTCTTTTGGCTCCGATGTCTCCGGAGATCAACGACCCAATCATGAAGACCTTGAAGGACAAGTACGGCGTTTACTTGGTTGAAAAGACTGTTTAATAAACTAGATAATAAAGAGTCTGCCATACGCCATTGGAGTAACGCGCATGGACGCACGTTTGTCAAGACGCGGCTGCCTCAGCACAAAAAGGCCAACGCAAGCGCCGTGTTTTCGGTTGCACGCCGATGATGGTGGGTTCTTTGACATGCTGGAATTCCGGACGCCACATTGGTAGCTTTTGGCTAGGCCAGAGTCACTGGTGCAGTATGGAGGTCTTGGCGCAGGCAATTCCGGCCGCGCCCACTTCCGACCAATCCAGTTCCGGGGTTCCATACGCCGTATAATGTGACTGGTTACTTCTGCTTGTACTTAAAGTAACTACAACACCGGCTATATACAGTGCGGTGATAGAACAGAATGCAGCTCTTGCAAATATTCCATGCTGGACCAGTAGTGTGGGCTGGCTGCTATGTGCAGGAACCAGTGGCTTACTTGACCTCAGAGACCATCTAACCTTTCTGACAAGGACTAATAGATGATATGAAAATTGGCAGCTAACAAGAAGAATGTCTTGGCCGCTGTTGTCCAATATCTAATTCTGACTAACTTGTCCAAATTTGACCAACTTGTCCACCTATTCTGGTGCGTGCACGACATACACGAATAAGTAAACGGCATTATATCGAGCCAGCAGTTTAGCATCAGTGGTGGGACGGCACTCGTCGGTGCTTACCGCAGGTACAATACGCGTTCTGATGCATAACTAGCAGGTCCACGGCATAATCAGAGACAGACTCATCCACTTAAGTACAACCAGACCTCAAGCAAACAGAACATCACAGCACTATGACGAATATAGATATCTATTCTCTTTTCTCGGCTTTAAAATTTCGGTATTCCCTTCTATTTCTATATTTCTGTATTTCTCTTCAATTTGTCGATTCGTCAATTTGTCTAATTGTCTAATTGTCTAATTGTCTAATTGTCTAATTGTCTAATTGTCTAATTGTGTTTTTGTATAATTGTCTAATTGTCTAATTGTGTTTTTGTATAATTCTCTAATTCTCTAATTGTCTAATTCTCTGATTGTCTAATTGTCTAATTGTCTAATTGTCTAATTCTCTAATTGTCTACTTGTCTATCTCTTCGTTTGTCTAATTGTCTAATTGTCTAATCCTTTAGTTGTCTAATTCTCTAATTCTCTAATTGTGTTTTTGTCTAATTCTCTAATTCTTTAATTGTCTAATTCTCTGATTGTCTAATTGTCTAATTGTCTAATTGTCTAATTGTCTAATTGTCTAATTGTCTAATCCTTTAGTTGTATAATTCTCTAATTCTCTAATTGTGTTTTTGTCTAATTCTCTAATTCTTTAATTCTCTAGTTCTCTAATTCTTTAATTCTCTAATTTTCTAATTGTGTTTTTGTCTAATTGTGTAATTGTCTAATTCTCTAATTGTCTAATTGTGTAATTGTCTAATTGTCTAATTCCCTAATTCTCTAATTCTATAATTGTCTAATTGTCTAATTCTTTAATTCTCTAATTCTCTAATTTTCTAATTGTATAACTGTGTTTTTGTCTAATTGTGTTTGTGTCTAATTTTCTAATTCTCTAATTCCCTAATTCTCTAATTCTATAATTGTCTAATTGTCTAATTGTCTAATCCTTTAATTCTCTAATTCTATAATTCTATAATTGTCTAATTGTCTAATTGTCTAATCCTTTAATTATCTAATTATCTAATTCTCTAATTCTCTAATTCTCTAATTCTCTAATTCTCTAATTGTGTTTTTGTCTAATTCTCTAATTGTCTAATTCTCTAATTGTCTAATTCTCTAATTGTCTAATTGTCTAATTCTCTAATTGTCTCTCTAATTGTCTAATTCTCTAATTGTCTAATTGTCTAATTCTCTAATTGTCTCTCTCATTTGTCTAATTCCCTAATTCCCTAATTCCCCAACTCATCACAGATGAGTATCGCACGACTTATTGGGATAAGAAAGCCCACACTGCTCCATTACACGAGGTCTTTTCACGCCGCTAACCGAGTCACATCTCCATCATTAGAAGTGGCCACTGCACGCTTCTTGGCCAGAGTTACCTCGCCTATCTGCAGTTCGTTCGTTGTTGGTAACCTGATGCATAAATAACACTAAACTTTGTCTATATAGAACGATTTCTCTGTTTGCGGGATCAAAGAAGAAACATCATCAAAATACTGAAAGTGTTTACTAGACTATGTCTATTCATCTATTTTCTCCATCAATCTATCTATTTCTGTATTTATTTATTTATTTATTTATTTCTCCATTTCTTTCTCCATTTCTTTCTCCTCTGTTCCTCTCATTACCTAATTGCCTAACTATCTATGCATCCTTTCCCTATTCATCTTCTCTTCCATTTCTCTACAAGTCTATTTCTCGAAATTATCTAGTCATCTTTTCTTTCTCTTCCTCTAGTCATCTGATTCTTTACCTACTTCTCTATTCTTAACCAGTCTCCACTATTCAGTAATTTTGTTGACCACGTGAGACTTTGGGACGCTGTGGTTCTGTATTGAGGAGCAGTATGTGGCCGAGCAATAGGTAGCCTCGTTCCACCTTCTTGCAATCATCGGATGACACAATGTAAGACGTAAAGACTGCGGAGCAGATGTTGCTAGGGTTCGTTAAACAGTCCGTATTCCGAATCGCCAGTGATGTGAAGTGCTTCTCCCAACCAAGTCACGTGACCATGTCGCCAAGTCCCCCATTACTCAAAGTCCGACTCGTCCGAGTACCCGGCCGAGTACTCGTCTATCAACATGGAGAGATCTTCGATCAACTCCCCCCGGTCGCCACCAATGGCGTCCACGTGTTCCTGCATCCGCACCCGGCTGACCATGTTGCGGTGTTCCTTTAGCTTCTCCCGGAGCAGGGAGCTAGTGCCGAACTCCGTGACGAACCGCGACGTGTGCATGATTTTCGGGAAACTATCCACGTGCAAAATCTCCTGGAGGTGGCGGTTTTCGTAGACATTGGCGGTGCTGGGGCACTGGGGCTTGGATGCAGGTCCCCGGACCACGCTGCACGAAAAGTCGGCCACGGTGGAGTCGGAAACGCCAAACCTCAATTCATCGGGCGTCTTGGTGCTTGCATCAACAATGCCCGTGGCATACATGTCGTGGATGCGGGAAATGTCGGAGATTTCAGTCCCGCCCGGAGTTTCAGGCTCTGAGTCCTGCACAATGCGGATCTCGTTCACCACGTTCCGTTTGTCGTAGCCTCGGAGGACATTGCTCTCGACCGTGGCCATCTTGACCAGGCCCTGGAGCGAGCAGTTGAGACTCCAGAGCGAGTTGATGAACACGGCCTGTACTGCACACAGGTGCCAGAGGTTCCGGGGGTCGTAGTCGGCCGAAAGCATCTTGCACGGCTGCGGCACCTGCATCGGGAAGAAGAGCGTGGAGTTGCGGGCAAAGTCGGCAAAGCTCTTGATGGCCAGAAGCCGGCCCACGTGATTGCCGGCGGCCACGTGCCCGCCAAACCCGTACACCCACAAGTTGTGCTTGCTCCCCACGCCGTTGTTGAAGTACTCATCTCGCAAGTACTGCATCATATCGTTGGTGAACGAGCCCCACGCGTTGTCCATTTCCGAAAGGAAGTTCACGCCCTGCACCGAGTCGGAATTCTCCAAATTCCGCCGGAACTCGTCGTCAATGGTGTCCGCAAGAGCTGCAAACTCCGACTGGCCTGCAGAGGGGCCCGTGAACGACATGCGGGGGAAATTCCGGTGCGTACCGCCCTCCTGGAAGTTGTGTAGCTCTATCAACGACAGCGGCTTGTAGATGAGCTTGTTGTAGTCGGTCCAGTACTTTGTGTTTTCTGGGGTCAATAAGTCGGCGGATGTCGGTAGGCCGGAGTCGAGCTTCTCCTGGTACTCGTTCTTGGAGTGGAGCTTTAGGTCGATGACGTGGAGCTTGTCCTGCACAAGCGCCGCCGGGTCGGTTTTCTGTTCGCTATACTCGTGTTTGCGGAGACCGCCGTACCCGCCTGCGTATTGCACGCTGATGTTCCGGGGGTAGTAGTTGGAGCGGCCGTTGATCCGCACCTGGTTGAGGAACATGTTGTTGTGGTGGTTTACGGTGCTGCTCCTGCTGTACGGAAGGTGGGACTCCTGCACATTGTAGAGCTGTGCCGCCGCATGGCCTGCTGATTGCGAGCACGACAAGGTTATGACTTCGTGCATGGGGCTGGATGGCGACGCTGGTGCAGGTTGTTGAGAAAGGACCGCATCACATGACACGCCACGTGTCCAAAAGTCACGTGCGCACCACGTGACACGCGGCGAGATGCCACGCACGTCTATTGAGTTGCAAGTCCCACGCTAAGTACCCACCATGTTGATCAAACTAGTGTTTCTCCTCCTCGTGTCCCTCCTGGCGGCAGGCATTGATCCATACGATGTTCTTGGAATTGACCGGTCCGCTGACGAAAAGACCATCAAGTCTGCATACCGTCAGTTGTCCAAGCAGTACCATCCAGACAAAAGCAAGTCGCCAGACGCCCACGACAAGTTCATTGAGATCAGCGAGGCCTACGAGATTCTCAGCGACCCGGAGAAGAAGCAAAATTATGACCAGTACGGCGATCCCGAAGGAATGGGCGGCATGGGCATGGGCGGCATGGGTGGATTCGGCGATTTCTTCAGCCAGTTCCACCACGGCCACCCCGGAGGGCGTCCGGGCAAACCGCGGGGGCAGGACACTAACGTGGAGTTGAATGTTTCTCTCAAGGACTTTTTCTTGGGCCGGGACATGGATTTCGGGCTCAAGATGAACGATATCTGTGAGTCCTGCACAGGGAGCGGCAGTGCCGACGGCAAGCGCAAGAAATGCCCCCGGTGTGACGGATCGGGATTCATTTTGACTCGGCAGCAGGTGGGGCCCTTCATCTCCCAATTCCAGTCTGCGTGTGACAATTGCCGAGGTACAGGAAGCACCATTGAAAACTTGTGCAAGGATTGCCACGGCTCCGGCATCACCGAGAAGACCCGATCCTACAACCTCTTCTGCTCCCCGGGCACGCCCAGAAACCACGTGCATACCATGGAGGGAGAGGGCCATCAGAGTCCCGATTGGATTCCGGGCAACTTGCATTTCCGCTTCAAGGAAAAGGCCGAGGAGAACTGGGGCTATCGCCGCATTGGCCACAATCTCTACCGGACAGAGGTACTTCTGGCACAAGAGGCGCTTTTGGGGGGCTGGACACGGAAAATCGCCAAGTTTGACGATGATTTCGTGGAACTTAAGCGCGACAAGGGCGAGATCGTCAAGGACGGCACCGTCGACGTATTTGAGGGGCACGGTATGCCTGTTTTTGGCGACGATACCTATGGGAAGCTCTTTGTGGAGTACAGGGTGTTGCCCAGCCGCAAGCACTCGCTGGAAAAGGACGAGTTATGATTGGTGAAGAAGTTTGGGAATGTGCAGGAAGACCATCTGTGCCCTATTTATTGAGCAAGGAAACGATTTGTCATATTAGCCAGGAGTTGTCAAAACTATTAGCCAGGAATTGGTCTCAATCAATTGGCGAGAAGACTGAAGGTAGAGGCATTCACAATGGCTATGCAATGACACTTCCGGTTAAGAATCTTTCGAGGTTGCAGCTCCAATTTCGATGATTTTATCCAGAGCGTGGTTTTTATTACCTTGAACTGACGGATTTGTTGTTCGGAGTGGCACCGGAAAGCTCATTGGTCCTTTTTGGTCCGGTCTGTTTTCAGAGTTCTGAGACGGTTGATAAGACCACTGACCACCAAGAAACACCCCACAATCAACGCACCAAAGGTCACGCCGTTGGCCCAGGTTGAGTCTTGGGTTGCGTTTGGGATGGCCACCGATAACTGGCCTCCCTCCGGCACATGATAGAAGACGGAGTTTTCCGTGAAGAACTTCTCATAGGTGCCGCCTACGTAGCGGAAATTGTCAAACGGTGATTGCTTCAAAAGTAACGCGTCTTCCGACACTTCACACGCGTAGAACACTGTCGGCTTATCGATGGTCACGTAGGTCACGGGTTCCTTCTTAGGAAGCTGGTAGCGAGAGTGGAGCGTCATATTGAAGTTAAGATTGGAGGCACCTTTGCGCGGCTCGAAAAGAAGCTCGTTTCCCCATTGAGCCACCGAATATTCTGGGAGCTCCAAGTTCTGAGGCCCGTAGTTGGCCACAAGTGAAAGTTGCTGCGGAACTTGGTAGGGGTCCACAAAAACAGACTTATCTAGCGTCATGTGCGTGTAGAGCTGACAGTTGGAGACGTCCGGGTCGGATGGAACCTGCACAGAGGCGTCCACCGCCATCACCGGATGCAAGCCGTTCTCCACGATTTTCGACGAGGCCTTGGCGTGGAGCGGCCGGTACCGCGGCTTGATGTGAAACAAAGTCTTGGTCAATTTGTCTGCTTTTTCGGCGTCGTCGCCCATAATGAGCCTTCCTCCCGATAGCATGACGTCATCGGGGTCGGATTGGTCCAGCACAGAGAACACGCCAATCTCCATGCGGTGGGACGGGTCCGAGATCACGGTTTCGGGGTTGTGGGAGAGGGTTTTGAGGGAGAACTCGCCGGCGGAGCGAAAATAGTCGATTTTCAGCCAATTGTGGGCCTTTTCGAAGCCCAAAAACGCATCCGGAAACTCCGTAGCGCTGGAATGGTAGTAGAAGGAGTTGTAGGCCAAAATAAACGCATCGGAGGAAATTTCGACGCCTAGCAACTCGTGTACGATGCGCTCCAATTGCCCAAAGAAAGTGTCCCTGTCTTCGGAAACCTGGAGACCCTGCGGCACTGCATATACATGCAATCCTAGCTTGAAGTCGTAGGAAAAGGGAAAGCTGGGGCGGTCGTCGGTGCTGATCTGGATGCGGAGATCCTTGATGTGGGAGTACTCGCTGTCAAACGGAGCGGTGACCCGGTGCTCCTGCACATAGCCGCCTTTGGGGTCGAGCTCGAGTCTGTTGCTGCTAACCAGCCTCACGGCATCGGCATTTTTGTGGATGTAAGTGATGCGGTGTCTCATGGCGTATCACACGGTTAGCGGTGGGGAGTAAATGGTGTGCGGGCACGTGCCCCGTCACATGATGCGCACGTGACCTGCTCCGTACCTTCCCTTACCTTCCCTCCGTACCTTTGGACGCCATGGTGGCTTCATTTCCCGCTGTGCTTGCGTGTTTAAAGGAGGAGCAATGGGATAAACCCAATGAGGTGGGCCTGTGTGCAGGACGACAAAGTCGTATGCCAGCGACACACAATATGGGTGGCGCACGACCTACGGAAGCTTACCTTCTTTAGGTTAAAATAGCTACTCCTGGTCGTTTAAACCAAGCTAGTGCTTTAATTCAAAGAACTGGCGTTGGTATGGTCAATGTAGTGAATTATGTGGGTTAACCACTCTTTAATGCCTATATAAATAGAATGTGTACCTATTAATTTACAGAATGATTATCTGAAGCTGAATAAAATCCCGTATTTAGTAAGCATTTTATCATATATTTAGGTTATTTAATAGCCATATTTTTTATATTGACTATATTTCTATGCCCCGGGGGGAGTCAATCGCCCATACCTCGATTTAAATATTTTCCTTTTATTTCCCCAGGTATAATTCGTTTTTTATGGTTATTTTATCCTCCCAGGTTTAACTTATCCCGCTTTGTGGGCTTATATATTCATATAAATAATCCTGTTCAATTTGTATTATATATCGTTAAAACTCATTTCAGAATCACTAATCCCGGCCCGGCAATCCTGTGAAATCTTAACCTCAGCCTTGCAATAGTAAGTCATGGCATAGTGTGGACAATGCGTCTGAAGGTTCCAGTCACACTCATGCCTGGCAGGTGCAGGTCTAAGGCATGACCAGCGATAGAGCCAACTTTAGCTGCTCAATCAAGGATTATCAAGGGATAACAATCCAAAAGAGTTAAATTACTAAATCCATGTTAGAGCCACTCTAACCACTGTAAACACTTTAAACTGAACACTTCAAACTGAACACTTTAAACTGAACACTTCAAACTGAACACTTTAAACTGAACACTTCAAACTGAAC
>NKZV01001117.1:0-29992 GCA_002370175.1 Metschnikowia colocasiae
CTACACTACACTACTACACTGTACTCTACCCTCTGCTACACTACTACACTACACTACTACACTGTACTCTACCCTCTGCTACACTACGATACTTCTCTGGTGGCTGCCTCTATAAAGCTGGGTCTGAACCGACTATGCCAGGATTGATTCAAAGTCTGGGTTTCAACATTTTGTGTCATAACTTTGGTTGGCAATGGACTCTTCCATGAATCACCCCCAATATTTGTCCGCGTCAGACCCCCGATGGTAGTACACTACAATGAGGCTGCAGATAAGCCGAAGCTGTTTCGGTCCTTGATTCTGGCAGCTACGCCAACCAGTCACCCAGCTCTGCACAAGAATGGGTTAGACAGCGGCTGGTTTCGTACCAAGCTAGGTCGATGTCAACCACCCAGTCAACATATGTAAGTAGATTATGCTTCCTCTTGACTAATGATCAAACTCAATTACAAAGTACTAAGCGTTTCAATTCAATGTTGTGACATATATGTAGAGCATAGGTTCAGATTCCACGTCTAGAGTTCAACAGCATGATCATAGATAGTAGTGACAGTTTATCAGTAGTTGCATTATCGAGTAAGCAGCATTTAGAAGATTGTACAAAATACAGCAAGAAACCACTATTCAATTGATACCACTATTGATACCACTTAAATGGAGTCATGTGGTATGTAGAGATCGCTTGCGCGTTACTAAATGACTGCAAATTCAGACCGCCTGACCCGACTACCAGTGTCGAAGTGACATTGAGCTGTGCCTATAATTCAAGTACTCTGAATAGCCATGTATTTCGTGTAAACTATATAAACTTGGGAAGACACCAGGCCACCAGCTACCTGATTAGTAAACTACACTACTACACTACTACACTACTACACTACTACACTACTACACTACTACACTACTACACATTTCACAATATCAAAAAGAAGTATTAGTAGGTTTAATATTAGGAGATGGATATATTTATACAATAAATAATGGAAAAACTTATGGGATAAAATTCGAATGAAGTTATAAATCTAAGAATATATAGATTTAATATATCATATATGCCCGCTCAAGAGTAAATAAAAATAATGTTACTGTTAAAACATGAAGAATGGAAACATTTAGTGGAACTCAATTCAATGAATTAGGTCTAATATTTAAACCTGATAAAAAAGAATAATAAATGAGTAGTATATTAATAATCTTATAACTCCTATAAGTTTAGCTTTTTGAAATATGGATGATGGTAGTAGAGCTTATTATAAAAATAAACGTTCTTTAACAGATATGGCTTATATATGCCCGCTCCGCGGGGGAAATACACAAAGTTTTACAGTTGAAGAAGTAAAATTATAAATTAGTATTTTAAATACTAAATATAATCAATCACCTTCGGGGGATTTATCATATGGGCCTTAGGCCATATAATTTAAATACTTTTATTGCTTACAATAAGAAAAAACCTATTATTTATATACCTAGTAAAGATTATAAAATATTTTATCCCGCCCTTCGGGCGGGCATTTAATTAATCCTTATGTAATAGATATGTTTAGATGTAAGTCACCTAATATTTTTAATAAGTAAAGTTATTACTTCGGTATATTATACCGAAGATACTTATATATATAAGTTATAGATAATAAATAATCTTAGAATTATTTGTAAATCAATCCCTGCGAAGCAGGGATTGATTTATCTGGGAGATAAATTAAGGTAAAGACAGTCTGAACTATATAGTGATATATAGAAGTTGTAATAAAAAAACAACGATAACAAAATTGAACAGGGTAATACCGCGTGAGAGTTGACTATCAAGGTGCCTGTTGAGATAACATACGATTCTGGAGTGGTGGAGAAAGTTGATCTGCCAGTAACCTTGTCGAACATGGAGCGCATCACCTCGCTAGATGTGAAGTCACAGGATTTCTTCAGTGTCTCCATGGACTTTGTGATAAATTCTCAATACCTTGAGAAGTTCAAGAAGTCATTGACGATCTATGTTTTGAAGAAACGAAACTACACGCGGTTGAAGGCATCCGTGTCTGCTCTACTAAAAAGTAGAACTACACTACACTACACTACTACACCAACTTTTCTATTCCAGACACGCTGTGCTCATGATGACTGGTTAAATAAACTACCCTCTATAGTTCAAGATATGTAACACATCATACTGGTTTAAACCCAAAGGTCATTCAAGTGGTAACAATATCGGAAGTGGACAGGAGTCAGAACATAGAGGTACCATGAGTAACTTGATATGACTCTAGATTTCGTGACTCTAGATTCCCTGACTTGAATCCGAGCACTCATGAATTTTGATTAATTTTTCGAATGAGACTTAAAGGAAGATTGATTGGTATGGATTCTTCTGTAAGGTTGTATGCATTTACGAATGTCGGTATGGATGTCGGTATGGATGGATGGATGTCGGTATGGAGACGGCTTTCTCATAGGAGCAGTATTACTGAGATGTACCAATCACTGCAAACGTCGTTAAATGTGTGTATCTGTTCATGAATCATTACTCTATTAAAAATGCTCTAGTGTTAGCTCATGCCTGGCTTGCGCATTCAGCCGTTCCGTCTTGAGCATCTCTCTGATGCTCTCCCATCGCCGTATGATCTCATTCATTCGCCGCACGCTCCATTCATTGCCGGTGTTGACGGTGGGTATGACCTTTTGGATGTTGAAGAATATCGTGAAAAACGACAACTCTCGATATGACAGGTGCTCGCTGTATGGCACGGCAAACAGTCTGTAGAGCGAGCTGTCCACCTTGCCATACCGTTTCGGGGTGTTTTGAGTGACAATGTCCAAGTACGAATACTCGAGATGGTCTCGTAGCGCACGCACCTCGTGCATGATATCCCGGTGCTGTGTGTCTGTTCTGTCCTGCTCGTCCGCCTCCTTTTCTTTGTCCTGAAACGACCAGCCGGTGGGCCGGATGCCAATGCATCGCTCAAAGTGCTCGTGGTACTGGTTGTGGTTGAAGTACTTGGCAATGTCTTGGATGTTGCCTGCAGTGCTCATGGGCACCAAATGGATCATCACACTGTGGTCTCCAGCAAGAGTCGGGTCCTTGGTGAGTACCGAGCCGATGTACTCGTCCTTGTAGCTTCGGATTATGTCCTCTTTATCTCCTCTGCTTCCGGTGTTGGAAACGTAGATGGGGGCACTGTCGATTCTCCGCAGAATAGCCGTGGCTAGACGCTCCTTGCCGATCAAATACGTCCCCACCAAAACAAGCAATTTCTTCTTGGACTTGCCAAGCGAGAAGAGGTCTGTGATGCGGCTTTGCATGGACTTGCCAAAACACTGCCGCAGAAACTGCTCGTCCCTGACAAGCTTCTCAATCAAGTCTGCTATGGCCGCGCACACCTGCTGCTGCTTGGGGAAGTTATACTTGGGCGACATGTATGTGGTGTCGAGGTAAACCTTGTGTAGCTTGAGGTCACCGTCTAGAAGAAACCGCTTCAAGAGAGGGTGCTTCATGATGGACTCGCACACGCGGAAGTCTCCACAGTGCAAGTAGTACGTCTTTTCCCGTCCCACCGAGATGCTCTCGAAGAGGAAAATCACCGCTCCGGGACAGTGGTTTGCATCGATAGCCGTAGCATACAAGCCGGGGGTCTCTGCGTCAGAAACACAAGCTTCGGCCGCGGCGTCTTCATAGCAGTGCACTCTGTACCTGAGATTGTTGTGCATCGGGAAAACAAACCCCGGGTCAATGTTGTAGCGGATTTGAAGAAGTCTGGCGGTGATTTCAGAGCAGTAGATGATTTTGGAGTCGAGTGTGCGTTCTCGGCACCACCGCTTGGAGATGCCACCGTAATGGTCCGAGTGGAAGTGCGAAAGAAAGTACTGGTGGATATACTCACTGGGCTTGAAGTTGAATGCATCTACCGATACACAGTAGTCTCTTTGAGGCGCCACGCTGAACCGCATTACCTTGAGCTCGGGGATTTCGATTTTCCGGGTGCTGGGGAGAAGTTCGGTGGGGGGCTCCTCCACTTTGGCAACGCGGGGCCTCTTGAGCGAGGGCTTCGAGTTGACGTACTTGAGATTTTCTTTCTGGCTGGTGCCCAACTGCCGTTTTTTAAGCTTCACTTTGTTGTCCTTCTGGCCATTGTCCTTCTGGACATTGCCCTTATTTTTCTTCTTATTGTCCTTCTGGACATTGCCCTTCTTTTTCTTCTTATTGCCCTTCTCCTGGCCATTGCCCTCCCCCTTAATGCCCGTTTCCTGCATCTCTGGTTCGGAATCCGAGACTATTATAGCTTCAACTTCTTCGTGCTGCACAGTGTACTTTGGCCTCGTACTCGGGCTCTCCTCCTTCAGGACTGTACCCTTGCCTTGAGGTCGTCCCCTCTCATCTTGTAGTAGCTGTAGGGTGAGACACGTCTCCACATGCTGGATACGAAGGTGCATGTCTAGCGGCGCCATGGACTGGCCACACACCGGACACTGCACCAGAGACTCATCCAGAGACTGAGCAACTTCCAGGGACTCGCCACCTTGCGCCGCAGGTTTGCCCGCATGCACCGGCTTCTGCTCCCTTTTCTGATGCCGTTGCACGCTGGAGAGGTCGAAGAGCAGGCGCTGTTTCTTCCCAGCCATGGTCGTTGACGGTGCAGCGCGAGTGCAGTCGCATTGCAACTCTCAAGGCGCACGCACGTCATTATCCGGGGAAAATGGGGCTTCTCAGCATCATCCGCAAACAGAAGCTCAAGGACTTGGAGATCCGCGTGCTTGTGCTCGGGCTTGATAATGCGGGCAAGACCACCATCCTCAACCAAACCATGGGCCGAGACGTGTCCAAGGTGGCCCCCACCATGGGCTTCCAGATCCTCAGTTTTCCATGGTACGGCTACAACATCAATGCGTGGGATGTGGGGGGGCAGACAACGCTCCGCAGCTTTTGGGGCAACTACTTCGATAAGCTGGACGTGATCTTATGGGTCATTGATGGCACGTGCTTGGAGAGGCTCCACGAGCTGTATACAGAGCTCCGGGAGAAGGTGATCCAGCAGGACCAGTTGGCTGGCACGTATTTCTGCGTGATAATCAACAAGATTGACATCATATCGCCGCAAGACCGCCCGCATGTTCTAGAAGCCGTTTCCTCCACCTTGCGGTTGCAGGAGGAGATCCCAAGCGACAAGTATCTCATTAGCATGACCTCGGGGCACACGGGCGAAGGTCTCCGTGAGGTGATGGACTGGATGGTTTCGAAATGGGCCTATTAAGTGCTGATGTCCTATTAAGTGCTGATGTCCTATTAAGTACTGATGGAAGAACTTGCCTATAATACTGATCCAAGAAGACCGTGAGTACGACTCGAAACACGTGCCTAGAACTTCAGGCTCTATTCCTTAGTTCTTCGGTTCAAGCGCGAGCCATTCCTGAAGCCATTCCTACAACTTATTTCAATGACCCGAGCATGTCCACGGGCGTTGGCACAGGTCAATCATTAATGCCGTGCTCAAGTAATGCCGTGCTCAAGTAATGCCGGAGGTACTGGATTAATGCCGTGGAAGCCAGGCAAGTGTAATTCTCTGGTCTTAGCGCCACCAGCCTCCATAGCGCTCAGCCCAGTTTTCAGCCTCGGATCCATCAGCTCTCATTGTCCTCTCGGCGCCATTGTGCCATGTAATTCGGCACACAAGTAATAGGCCATGCTGGGTTGACGCGCAGTGGATCTCTAAATACGCGCATGTAATTACACTCGTCAATAAATGTGCTTAAACAAGCGAGCGGCCCAAAGCAGTAAAGTTATCTCACACGCGCGTCGGCTTCTACGCAGTGCCCAGACCCTGGGCCTCCTTCCACCACTCCGCTGCATACGAGCTTCAATTCTACCGATGTTCACAGGAATGCATGGGTCTGGTGGTCAATACCACGGTATTCGAGTGTGGGATGTTCGGTTTGTTGCAGCGCTCCGGCATTGGTAGCTGGCCCATATACACCCTGAGACGTCTCCTTTGAATCGCGACGCGATCGTGCTTTAATTTCGCGTCGGTTCTACTCATCTTTATATATTCATCTCCGCCTTCGCTCGCTGACACCACATCTTAGATTTGGGAACCTAATCCGCTACACTGACACTGTTGGGATCAATCAATTGCTGCAGACTCGCTTGCTTCTCTGGTCCGCGCCGTTTCCCCAGTTCCGGGCAGTTCCACATTTGTTCCCCTCTTCAGTTCCTCCGCTAATGGCATCCATACACACTTTGCAAGAGTTCGTCGAGGCGGAACTCGCGCAGAAAGAAAACCTATTCACGCTCTTGGGCACCTTCAAAGGATCCAAGTCCAACGGAGCAAAAACCAGCATCGCGTCCATAGTCCGCGGCTTATGCACGAATAATCAGAAGATCCTCCGCTTGGCCCAGCAATGTTTGGAGGAGATGCAGCAGGACTCCGAGATCGAGCCGCTCAAAAACTTCGCCAACGACATGGTCTTGTGGTTTGACCAAAACTTCGTGGTGTTTGAAAAATTCTTGTCGTATCTCTCCAACGATCAGCTCACGGCCGACGCCACGTGTGAAACCACGTTGATGCATTGCAAATGCTACATCCGCTTGATAGAGTCCATCACGACCCGCATACGAAACCCGTTTGTGGTGTCCAAGTTGGGTGAGGCGAAAACCAGGGTGGAGAAGCTCCTCCTGGACTTCCACGCTGCCCGCAACCAGTCCGACCTCGATAACATCACCTTCGACCACGTGCGCTCTTTGAGCGGGCACAACGTGTCTTGCTTCTTCACCGTGGACCAGATTGTCAATAGGACAGGCAATGCGGTGTTGCACATGGGCCATCGCCGGGTGGAGTTGTTGTTGTTGAATCTCGACCGCTCGCCCGAAGGCCAGCACAAGACCTTCAACTCCTTGGCCATTTTGGAGCTCAAGCTGCGGGCACAACCCCGCTCAGTGGTGTACCCTCCGTTCCGGGTTAATGAGCTTTCCATGGCGCTCTCCTCGGGCCTGATTACTTTCTCTGTCTTTGCTGCGGATGTCACTCAATCATTTGCCGTATCTGGGGACAAGAAGCTCTTGAAAAAGTGGTTTCGAAACCTCATCAAAATCTTCCCCACCAGCGATGTTCCTCTCACGAGCTCGGCCATTCTGCTCCATGGTCTTGGTATCAATACGCCGCAATTCGTTGACTATTCAGGAAACAGCTCTGCAAACGATCTGAGCAACGAGGAGCCGCTCACTTCGCCCAATTCATGCACTGAGGAGCCACTCGCACTGTCCAATTCATACAACTCGAGTCAAATCATGAACAAGTCGTTTCTGAATGAAGGCATCCAGCCGGAGTTGAAGCTGCTGCTGTTCGAGGTGGTCCCGGCTACGTCTGGACGTGATTCCATCACTACGGAATACGACTTTGTGAAGGACATGGAATCAAGGGGAACCGCTGTTGAACAGGGTGGTGGTGCTGACCAGCCAAAAACTTCTCCATGCGACAGTATTGATTGCTTCGACATTATCACCACTCTTCCAGAAAGACGGTCCGAGCAGAAGAAGAACCACATCACACAAAACAAAAGTGCCACAGTGTCCATGCCCGATTTGAGTGCCCCCCAACCACCTTCTTCCTTCTACATCAATGCGACTGGCTCTGCGATTGATGTCAGCCAATTTGGAAAGAACTACAATCCGACTTTTGCATCTGAGCCCAAACAGAGGCGCAAGTCTTTGTTCAGTCTTTTCAAGAAGAAGCGTGGGTCGAATGAAAAAGCCCAGGCGGTCGAGGAAAAAGAGCTGAAGGTGAAGGAATCTCAGGTGCAGCTTAAGGACGAAGAACCAAATGCCACAGAAAAGGTGCTCGAAAAGAAACAGCTGAGAGAAACCCTCAACAAATCATTGAGCCTGCGGTACCGGCCGGAGTTGCAGATCGAAATCCCCAAGATCAGTGCCTTTGATGCAAACATGAGCCAGCCGTCGAGTGCGCTCTCCACTTCCAACAGAACGCTTCCGCTGCCCTTTGCATTGCCGTCGTCAACGTCCACATACTTCTTCAAGCCCTACCTTAACAGCAGCAGCAGCACACTTCCAAAATCAGCGGCCGAGGAAAACGAAGACAGGGAGGAGATCAGCTTATCGATTCCCCGCGAGCTCAAGGACATGATCAACTCCGAGCGCACCCTTGATTACTACATATCGCCAGTGTCGCTGACGTCACTCAAGGTGTCCAAGTGGAAGCCAGCGTGTGCAAAATGGGAGTTGATGACCGCCAATGAAAAGGTGTTTGTCAAGATTGTCAGCCATGACGCCAAGCGCAACTGGTTGTTGGTGTTCAAGGAAGAACACGACGACAAATACGATGAGGTGGTGGACAAGCCGCTTGTGATTCTCGACCTTGACGACACTACCAAGATCAGGAAGTCCAGCGCCTTGGATATCGAGATCAACGCGGTCAACGCCATCACCCACCAGAAAAACGTAATCATGATCCGCTGCAGCAGCGGAAACTTGGCCCAGGACATCACGCGCAGTTTGGCGGAGGTCATGGAGCCCAAGGGTCAGAAGGCTTCGACTCCGGGTTCGCATTTCGAGTCCAACATGACCATCACATCGTCGCTCATGAGCAAGACAAGTGCGTCGTCCACCATCTCCAGTCTCTACACACAATTGGACGCTAAGAACCCGGAAAAGGCGGAGGCAAGTGCAGACAAGCTTCTTCTCGACCGCATGACGGTGCGAGTGCACAAGCAAATGGAGTCGTATGAGCACATTCACCTGCCATCGTCGTGGGAGACCATGTCGATGTACTCGTTGAGCATCCTGCACTCGATGAGCCACGAAAAGGGCCTCTATCATTTCGACCTCGAGAGCAAATCCGAGGCTCCCGACAAGCCGCAGGATTTCCTGTGGACGTTTCAAGACGACATGCTATATCTGCAGATCCAACGCATAGGTAAAGCCGGCATGTTGGTGAGGGTGTCCGACCAGACGATATACATGCTCGAATGCAAGGGCCGCAAGGAGTTCCAGCGCCTCATCGACCTATTTTGACATTAATACGACGAGTCATGACTGACAAATGTAGAGTAAAAGAGTGGCCGGTGGAGAGTAGAGTGAGTAGGGAAGGGTGAGTAGGGAAGGGTGAGTAGGGAAGAGTGAGTAGGGAAGAGTGAGAGTAGTGAGTAGATTGAACTGGAAAGTGTATGTATAACGCCACACAATCTTTATGATACTATAAGCCCAACCCCCCTTCCTTCCTCCTCTATCTCCCAAGGGTGTTTTTTCTGTTGGTGTAGAAGCTCACTACTAGCCTTGTTTTCCTGCACGTTTTTTAGCCGCACCTTTTTTGCACCCATTTTCCAAGCCTCTCCAAATTCGCAAACCACAACTACACTCCACCCAGCCCCAATGAAGTTCCTTTCTCTGTTCATACTACTTTCGGCAACCCCACTAGTTTTCGGTGGCTTCACCACTCAGGAAGCAACCCCCATCGAAATTGTGGGCACCAAGTTCTTCAACAGCTCCAGCGGAAAGCAGTTCTTCATCAAAGGTGTGGCGTACCAGAGAATGAGAAAAGAAGGCGACATCTACGACGGCGAGGCCGAGCCTGGGTACATAGACTCTTTGGCGTCCCCCGCGAAGTGTTTGCGGGACTTGGAGTACTTGAAAGAACTCGGGGTCAACACCGTCAGAGTGTACCAGATCGACCCCACGCAGTCACATGACGTGTGCATGAATGCGTTTGCCAATCATGGAATCTACGTGTTGGCGGACTTGTCGGAGCCCGACCTCTCGATCAACAGAGTCACGCCTTTTTGGGACGCCTCGCTCTTCAACCGCTACAAGGCCGTGGTGGACAGCATGCTGAAGTACACAAATTTGCTAGGGTTCATAGCGGGCAACGAGGTGGTTAACGCAGTGTGCACCTCCGACGCGGGCGCGTTTGTCAAGGCCTCGGTGAGGGACATCAAGCACTACATCCGGGAGAAGAAGTACAGGGAGATTCCCGTTGGATATGCCAGTACAGATGAGCTGCTCACGCGGGTGGCCGGCGCACAGTACTTGACGTGTGAAACCAACGACGCGAGTGTGGATTTCTACGGCATCAATATGTTCGAGTGGTGCGGGTTCTCTTCGTACGAAACGTCTGGGTACCGGGAAAGAACAAATGAGTTTTCGCAACTTCCTGTGCCGGTGTTTTTCAGTGAGTTCGGCTGCAACGCGGAGCAACCTCGGCCGTTCACCGAGATCGACCTGATGTACGGCCCTACCATGGCACAAGTGTGGTCGGGCGGAGTTGTATATGAGCTCTTCCAGCATGAGAACAACTACGGCCTCATTGAGGAGAGGCAGCATGGCAAAGTGGTCAAGCTCAGCGACTTCAACATCGTGAAGTTGCGTTTCCTCGAGGCCAGTCCTGTGGGCACCGCCAAAGGCGACCTTGCCCGCCTGCTTCCTCCGTCCGACTGTCCCGGGGTGTCTAACGTGTGGAACCTGCTGCACATACTCCCACCGACCCCGGATGAGGGGAAGTGTGAGTGTCTCCAAGCAACGCTTCTGTGCGTCATCACGCCGTACTTGCGAGTGAACGAGAACAAGTTGATAGCAGACGTTTGCTCCAAGACCGATTGCCTGGACATCCTAGCCGATGGGTCTCGGGGTGTCTACGGCAGCTTTTCCGATTGCAGTGTTCGCCAGCGGGCGTCTTATGCCTTGACCAAGTTTTGGGAGGCCAACCAGAGGAAGCCCGAGTCGTGTGATTTCGACCGCAGGGCTATTTTGGTGAGTCCCGAGCCGGGTGTTTTGAACTCCCTCAGCACCCCCGATGGCCGCTCGTGTAAGGCTGCATTGGGAATGGAGCAGGAGCAAAAGCAGGAGCAGGAGCACGAGCACGAGCGAGGTACCGACTCCGGAAAACAAGAGGAGAAGGGCGAGATACTATCCAACGATGGCAAGGTAACGGCTAAGAGTGCCGCGCAGAAGCCAGGGCAGTTTGGAATCCTCATGTTCTTGATCTTCACGGTCTCGTTCATCTATGTAGCCACCTAAGCTCAGTGAAACTAGTCCTTCTTGGGGCCCCACTTCAAGCCCAAGAATCCCCCGGACCCCGACCGTGGCACAAAGTTCTTGGGTGCAAACTTGGGCTCCACGATGTAGATGCGCTTTTTCGACGGCAAGTCCAAGGCAATGTAGGCGAATTCCGACGACCAGAACGACGTGTCGATCTGCTCGAGATTCACCGTTGCGTGGTGGCCCGAAGCTGACTCCACATGGAACCGCATGGCCAAGTGGTCCTTGCCGTCGGCGCCTTTTTGACGCACGCTCTGAACGGGTCTATTCCTGACCCATTTATCTGCCGCAACCTCGCCATAGGCCTTCAAGCGCTCGCCCGGCTGGAAATCAAGCACTTTCTGCACCGTCTCGTTTTGCTCCACGAGCTTCACGGCCTTGTTGAACGTCTTTGTATCTCCCGAGGGCAAGAAAAGCTCCGAGAGAATCAAGTAGATTACGAGCCCGGACAACCCAACGGCTCCCACCACCATCACCGAGGAAACCGAGAACGTGAAGATGCGGCTGATGCGAGAGAGAATGGCTTTCCCCTTGGCATTGTGGTCTGAAGAAGGTGGTGGAGGGGGCGGAGCAGTTTTGGTGGAGTAGCTTTTTCTCTGCACGGGAGAAGTGTGTTTGAGGCTTCTGGTGCCAAACCTAGGTGTGTTCACGGCCCAGGCCGTTCTGGGCATAAGCACGCGGGACATGGGCATTGCGCCACTTTTCCACGAACTGAGGTATCTACCAGCGTGAATCCCAATCATGGTTGAAGTTTGCAGTGGTGAATAGGGAGGAAGAACGACTGAAGGGGAGTTTTCTGGGAGATTTTAGCTCTCATTTTCGCGCTAATCACCGCGAGGATATTTGACATTTTGGTGGAGAACAAATTTACACTGGCGAGAAGGCTGATCTGCGCAGGACAGCGGGCCCACGGGCGATTCGAAGAGACGTATGGACCAGACGAATCGCGGCTTGGGGCTCTTGCATTATTCGTACAAGGGCCAGAACGATCAAGAATGGTACGGCCGTGTGGTGTTGCGGCAGTTCTGCTCATTTAACTCTCTCAGAATAGCATTTTTCAAGATCAGCCCGCGTGGCCTAATTGGTTAAGGTACCGTCCTCCGGAGACGGCGATTGCGGGTTCGAGTCCCGCCGTGGGTTGCTTTATTTTTGCTTCTTTTTCATCTTCCAAAGGTATTTTTTTCGTCTCAGTTTTACTCCTTTTTATCTGTTCATCAATAGAATAACCTTGTTCTATCCACTGTTGTCTTACTGCTCTTGACTTTCACGAAAGTGCTTGCAGTGGATGGCCATCTGGCGCAGCACCCGCGACTTAGGGCTTGTGCCCTAAAGAAGCCAATGCCCCGTCTCCTGCACACCAAGCGCGGAAAATTTTCGAGTACCCTCATTTTATCCAGTCTTTCAAAAACTTGTCTTTTATCCCACTTATTTGCAAACACAATGGTCAAGATCAGCAAAGGTATGTGAAACCGTTTCCTTTACGACCAAATGAGGTTTCAACTTTACGACCAAATGAGAATCCTGTTCCTGCCACACATTTCTGTGTGGACGTCTAGTCCTGTCCATATCTGTCTAGTCCTGTCCATATCTGTCTAGTCCAGGCTGTCTCGAAGCCACCAGTCAATCATCGCAACCCAACCACCGTGAATCCATTGATGTCGAACAACATGAAGATCGTTCGAACATACAAAAGCCGCTCCAAAGTCGGAGTCTCACTGGCCCATTCAGCCGTATACTAACATGCAGACGTTTCCTCTTCTCGTTCCAAATCTAGAAAGGCTCACTTCACCGCTTCTTCCTCCGAGAGAAGAGTGTTGATGTCTGCTCCTTTGTCCAAGGAGTTGAGAAAGCAATACAACATTAGATCTCTCCCAATCAGAAAGGAGGACGAGGTCATTGTTGCCAGAGGCTCCAAGAAGGGATCCGAGGGTAAGATCTCCACCGTGTACAGATTGAAGTTCTCTGTTCAGATCGAGAAGTTGCAAAAGGAGAAGTCTTCCGGTGCCTCTGTCCCAATCAACTTGCACCCATCCAATGTTGTCATCACCAAGTTGTACTTGGACGACAAGAGAAAGGCCTTGATTGAGAAGAAGGGTGGTAAGTTGGAGTAAATCTCATGTAATATTTGAAAATACACATCTGAACGAATATCTGTAAACGGTCTGAACGAATATCTGTAAACGGCATCTGAAGGAATTTCTGTGAGCCGGCTGACGAACAGCAAAAATAGGTCCAATGAAGAGGCATGGTGCGCATCCGTACATCCTCACCCGTACCAATCGGGCAATCAGCTCTCCAAGCAAGATCCAGGTCCTTCCAATTGTCCAATGCTCCGTGAACCCTAACGGCAACAATGCAGATCGACTCCAAAAGTGCTGTCGTGCTCCATCCCACAACGTACTCACCGCACCTGGTCACGGTCGATTATGGCACCTGTATAAGGCGCGCCTGGGGTAACCTCTCGTTCTCGACGTACTCTACTCCTACACCATGTCAGCCATCGACTCCGACTATGAGGACGCCGAGCAGGTGGCCAAGTCTAACCATCTACTGCGCAACGTGTCGCTCGGGCGAAGAACGAAAAAACGCTGGTCTTTCCACAACAACACCAAGCCCGACTTGGTGTCTCGCCCCATAAGCTTCAACCGCCGCAGAAGACTCAGCGACGTCACGGGAATCGACCGTGTGCACAAGGAAATCGACCCCTACCACATCTCGCCGGCGCAGCTTTACTCCACGGAGTCCGGGCGTCTTTTCCACGCAGGCAAAATATGCATTGTGTTGGCGGGCTTGCCTGGGAGGGGCAAGACCCACTTATCGGTGTCGCTTACGCGGTACTTGCGGTGGTTGGGCGTGAAAACCCACAGTTTCCACTTGAGCGACTACCGCCGGGCCAATGCGCCCGGCGAGGACCCGGACTATGCCTTGACCATGTCCGCGGGAGCAAAGACGTTGCAGTTTGTCAACAAAACCGTGGACGATTGCTTGAACGACATTTTGAATTTCTTTGAGAACGACAAGGGCCAGGTGGCCATCTACGAGGCCGTCAACGCCTTGCCGGAGTACCGCAAGCAGTTGAACGACAAGTTCACCGCCTCGGACGTGCAGTGTATCTTCATCGAGTCCATCGTCACCGACGACAAGATCTTGGCCAAAAACATCGACTCCGCGGCTCGCTCGTCGCCCGACTACGAGAACTGGGACTACGACAAGGCCTACAAAGACTACGCCGACAAGATCCTGCAGTTGACGTCCTACTACAAGGAGATGAAGGCGGATGGCGAGGATGGCGCGTTGTCGTTCATCAAGATGATCAATTTTGGGCAGCGCATCGAGTTGAACAACTCCAACTACGGCTACTTGATCAACAAGGTGGTGTTTTTCCTCATGAACCTGCGCATCAAGCTGGGCTCGGTGTACTTTGCCCGCTGCTACAAGAACGACTTGGATTACTCCAAGGACCCTCCGTTGGACGAGGCGGGGGCCCAGTACTCCAAGAATCTCAGCGGCACCATGTTGAAAATCTTGGAGTCCAAGGGCCGCACCTTGCCCCAGGCCCGGCCCAACCTGAAGCCTCTGTCTTCCAATCTCCGCAGAACGTTGTCTACAGATGATAAGCACCCACCCACGGGCGCCGACGGCCTCGAAGAGGACTCGTTTGTGGTGTGGACCTCTGTGAAGAGACGCACTATCGAGAGCACCAAGATCTTCCGGGATGCCGGGGTCAAGATCAGGCACCGCATCCAGTTGTCCCAGAAAAACCCCGGCGTGGTGGCCGGCATGAGCGATGAGGAGATTGAAGAAAAGTACCCCACGGAGTACGAGCTGTACCTCAAGGATCCGTACCACCACCGCTTCTCGCGGTCGGAGCTGTACCACGACCTAGCAATCAAGATCGAGCCCTTGATTCTCGAAATGGAGCGCATGAGCGGGGACATTTTGATCATTGCCGACGAGACGGTGTTGCGGGTGTTGCATGGGTATCTCATGGCGTGCTCGTGCTACGACATCCCGTGGTTGGAGTTCTGCACCAACGACATTATTGAGGTGAAGTTCAACGCGTACTCCAACACGGCCAGGCGCATCCCCATCGAGAATTTCGACTAAGAGACTCGGTCCAATGTCAAGATGCTACTATTGATGCCCGGACGCGCGTCAGTTTCAAATTCCAAGATCCACATGTCAAGATGTTCACTACAAGCCATCCATGGCGCACTGAGAACGCGCAGTATCGCTCGCTACTCCACTACACTTTTTATACTACACAATATATTTCACGTAAATCAACAGATCAAAGAGTTCAATCCAGACAGCACAGAATTACCAGAAACCACAGAATTACCAGAAACCACAGAATTACCAGAAACCACGACACACCATCCGATCAATGGCCTCGCTACTTCCATCCGCAACCTATAGCTCACCCTCCGAGCCCAATGACATCGTCATTGTTCCTGGAGACGGCCCCCACTCCACCAACGGAGAAACCACTAGAATATCCGATATAGTCATAAATGCCGGCGGCAGCGACCGCGACCGGCCCAGCGAGGCGAAGGACTCCGACTTGGGCTCGTTACGTGCCAGTCTCACTACGCTCCAGGATAAGTTGAATGAGTTTTTGACCCTGAAGATGAAGAGGAAGCTGGAGGACGGCGATATTGAAAAGAGGATTTTGGACGACGGCGTGGACGAGGACAGTGACTGAACTTGTCTACTCCTCTACTCCCCTACACTTTATAGATCAACCCAGACCTAACATTATAGCCCACCTCATTGAAAGCAAAGGTTGAGTCACTGGGTCCTAGACCATACTGAATATTCGGGACATTATTGATGTTACTATTGACACTACTGTCACTTTCCAGAGACCAAATGTACACCTCTGCCTTCACGTCTGATTCTTATTCTGCTCGTCTCTGATTCTGCTCACGTCTCTGATTCTGCTCACGTCTGATTCTGCTCACGTCTCTGATATTATTCTGCTCAAGCCTCTGATATTATTCTCTTCCGCCTCACACTTCCCATCTACAGTGCGGCATCCGGGAAAAGCCGAAGCGGCTCTAATTGCCCTTGCCCACAATGTCGGTCATGTTCTTGAGCGTATTCTGCAAGGTGGTCTCCAAGTAATGCTGCTTGGTCTTCAACAGCTTCTGGGTCTCCAAAAACGCCTTCTTGTCATCTGCAATCTGCGTCAAGTAGTCGGACACGTCGTTCCGGACAAACGCACGACCCACGCCTTTCCACACCGAGTCGCCGGGCGCCGTGAGCTTGTTCAACCGTGCAGTGCTGGAGTCGATGATCTTGACGTTGGTGTCCACCCGGTCCAACTGGGCATTACACAAGGACAACTCCGCACGTGACTTGTTCAATTGGTTATCCATCTCGATCAAGAGTTTCTGGAGGGTCTGAGGGTCCATCGACATTGCTGTTGAGTAGCTTTGTTGTATGTGTTGTATGTGTTGTATGTGTGTATGTGTTGGTATGTTATACTTCTTGGTGTGTGCTTCAGATGTGCGCGACCGAGACTAAAATACCTCCATGCTTACCAGAATCTTCGCCAGACCCCCATTGGGGCTCAAAGCCGTCCGCTGGGCCACGTCTGCCATCCCCAATGCACCCAAAGTGGCTGTGGGTGGAGACACCAACAATGTGCGGTCCGAGACCAACCGCTTGGAGAAGACGCTCAGCAAGTTCTGGACGCTGGTGAACACCTTGATGAACGAACAAACGGGCCACTACGAGATCTGCCTTGACAAGAAACCGCTCAAGACGCCGCTCGGCCACAAGCTCCAGATCCCCAAGGAAAAGAAACAACTAGCTGCGCTTGTGGCTCACGAATGGGACAGTCTAGCCGACTTGAAGATCAAACCCAACCTGTTGCCGTTGACGTCGATGGTGTCGCGGGCAGTGGACCTTATCAACGTGCACCAAGCAGAACAGGTGGATGCCAACTTGGTGTCGAAAATCGGCGACTTGCAGGATATCAAGCACAACATGTTGCGGTATTTGGACACGGACACGTGCTTGATCTTCACCACGCTCGACGATAACGAGGGCCGCTTGAGGGCCCGCCAGGACGAGTTGTACAAGCCGCTCATCCACGAGTACGAGTCGTTCTTCACCGAGTACGCCCGCTCCAAGCGCTTGTTGCCTTCCGAAGACTACACGGTGAAGTTGACGTACTTGGACTGCGAGACCGATGGTCTCCAGGGCAACGGCCAGGGCATCACCACGCAGAATGTGGTGTTGCTGTGGTTGGACGAGTTGCCCATCTACGACCTCATTGCCTTGGAAAAGGCCATTCTTTCGTCCAAGTCGTTCTTGTGTGGCGCCACCATCTTGCGCTCGAATGGCTCGGATGCCAAGAGACGCCATTTATACCAGATCAACAAGTCGGCGCCCGAGCACTTCTTCAAGAAGAGCGTGGAGGAGGTGGTGGAGATGGGCAACTTGGAGACCATCTTCCAGACCGCCGAGTGGGGTGAGGTCGAGGACACCCACGATGTAGACAAGGCCGATTGGTTGAGAAACCTCTCCAGCGCTGCTTTGGTGTGCAGATGATGTATATAGTAGCCGAGTCATGGTCCATTGCTAGTACAGTATTGCAGTCTTCAGCAGTAAGCTTTCGTAGCAAGCATTCAGTGTATATTTTACGTTCATCTGAATATTTTACCGTTCATCCGAATATTTTACCGTTCATCTGAATATTTTACCGTTCATCTGAATATTTATACCGTTTTTCCATCTCTCGTCCGATCTCTATTTCCAACTTTTGCGTGGATTCTCCGGTGACATGCACATCACAGCCAAACAAATAGCCACCATAATTTCCAGATTGGTCCCAAAACATTCTGGGTCATACACATCAAACCAGCGCCTCTTATCTCTTCGCCGAACTTCTGCCCCCCCAGCAAGAAAATTGCCGGAAACACTAGAACTGGAGTCTCTGACAACAAAACACCCGTGCACCCCTAAGACGCGCCGCGCTCCGCTGCAATGCCTAAGGCATAGGCGCTAAGACTAAAGTGATTATCAGTTCCTCAGATCCTTCATTTTGGTACATTGACTAGCCCATAATCTCAACGGCCTCGGCACGCTAATCCAAGTGGTCACCTCATCATATCTAATGACTCAGGAAAAGACCAAGCCCCCCGAGGAGGAGTGCTCGGACTCCGCTCCCAACGAAAGCTCAAATACTCCTCCACCATCAGGAACCTCCAGAGACCAAGAATCTTCCCCCGCCCAGGCATGCAGCTCAGGCAACACACCCAAAAACCCCGTGGACCTGGCACTACTAATAAAGAGCAAGAGCCCCCGAAGAGTCAAGGTGTACTTGCTCCAGGGCGACGACTGGCTAGATAACGGCACGGGGTATTGCATGGGCCAGGTGGACAGCAATTCCCGAAAACCATACTTCATTGTGAGAAACGAGCTCGACTCCGAGCTGGTGATTCTACGGTCCTACCTCGAAGGAAGCATCCAGTACCAGCGACAGCAGGAGACGCTCATAGTGTGGACGGATTCTCTGGGCAAGGACTTGGCGCTATCGTTCCAGGAAAACGAGGGCTGTGCCGACCTCTGTGACTTTATAGTGCGAGTGCAACAGGAGAATCTAAGCCCGTCCATCTCGCTCTACTATGTCCTAAATGCCATCCACGACCCTAGTGGAGACGTGCCTCGCGAAATCACCGAGCTTATCACCGGGCCGATCACTTATCCTCCGGAGAACCCGACCCCAGAGTCCTTGGACGAGATACTTGAAATCGTCACCCAGGGTTGCAACTCCCTATACACTCGCTACAAGATCCTGAAGTACATCACCGAAGACGCTTACCTCAAGAAACTCTTCGACATCTTCCACCTTAGTGAGCAGCAGCGTGATTTACTGAGTCTTCACAAGCTAAGCGAGATCTTCAAGGTCCTCGTTTCATATAACGAGGCTCACATTTTCGAGAGCCTTGTGGCCTATGAAAGCACCGTGCTAGACTTTGTGGGCATTCTAGAATACGACCGCGATTACCCCGACTTTCGTGCTTGCCATCGACAGCAATTGCTTGATGTGTCGAGCTTCAAGTGCGTGGTGGATATTCCCATGCCGTCCGACTCGAGCGACGACCACTTGAACATTTTCAAGAAGGACTTCTACTTAAACTACCTAAAAAATGTGGTTTTGGCCCGCGCCCTTGACGACCAGGCCACGAACTTCCTCTCTGGAATGATCCACAGCAACCAGGCGGAGATCATCAAGTTTCTTAAGGACTCTGAGGCCAACGATAATTTTCTCGACCGACTCTTCGATGTCTACAATTCTTCTGGATGCTCGCTTACCGTGAAACGAGATGGAATTCGAATGTTGCATCAGTACGTCATCGTGGCCAAGGGCCTTTCAGTGGACCAGAAACCCGAGTTCTTCAGCTCACTTGCCAAAGACGAGTTCCTAAATCTCGTTAAGTTTGCGCTCAATGACTCAGATAGCTCCATCCGGAGTATAGGCACCGAAATCCTCGTCACGGTCATTGATCAGGTTGTGACTCTTGCGCAGCCTTTTCAAAAGTCCAATACTCATGAAATTGATGAGGTGGAGAATCCAGAAGATCATGAGCCTCCCCAAGAAAAACTTGGACACAACACTCAGCCGGAAGTATTTCATGCGAAATTCATCAATAACACTTCGTTGACCCTGGTGCTAATCGAGCTACTCCTCAATGATAAGGATCTAGGGTTGAAGCTACAAGCTTACGAAGCCTTGAAGACACTTCTATCGTCGTCTCGATTCATGGAAACCGGCGCTTTTGATCTTTTCCCAAATGCGGCTAATGAGAAGCATATTCCAGAGGAGGAGGACGTTGCCTTGGAGTATTTCAAATCCTTTTACGATAACCATGCTCTGAAGATGTTCCACAGCTTCGTGCAGCTTAACAATGGAACAGCAGCCGAACAGGAGCAAGCAGCAACCCACATGAGACATGAGCCTCACTTGTTTCAGCATCTCTGCGAGATCATCACCTTTTGCTGCCAGGAACACGGAATATCAATCTTCGTGCCATTCATAACGCAGAAAGATCTCTTGGAGGGGATTCTGAAGGTTCTTACGCTCAAAGTGAATGTTTCCCTCAAGCTTGCGGTCATGAGGTGCATCCGAGGGTTGATTCAGCTTGATGACCGACGCATAGTCAACCACATCCTCGAGCACAACGTTCTTGAAAACTACTTCGAGTTCTTTGCGTCAGTTGTGGACGAGAACACGATGGCCAACTCTGCTTGTTTGAATCTTCTTGAGGTGATCACCTCGCACTGCCTAAGCTCCAACTTCAGGCTCTTAATTCTCTACTTGCACAAGCACTTCCAGCAGTTTCTCGAAACCAAGATCAGCTACACGTCTTCGGGAACGGATTTGCTACGCTTGGCGGACGCATACATGGACCCCCAAAAAGACGTGACGACTACCAGCGTGGATCTTGAGTCTGAAAACGGCATTGCCCACAATCTATCGTCACCCATTGCGCAGAGTCTTGCTAACACGGAGATGGTCAACGAAAGCAAGCAGGGCTCAAAGAGAAACCTTTTCGAGAACCTAGCCCAGGAGGCCTGTAAGAAGGCTCACACATAGTCTTCAATACACCCAATAGATCAGTCACACCTTACGTTCGGAGCATATCCTTGCCATACACCTTGCCATTACCCAGCACCTCTGAATCCGTGCCATTATACCCGTCTTTTAAGACGTATCATCACGACAATGCTGGTTCATCCTTCAACTCGTACACTGGGTGCAAAATTACATTCAGTCGCTATGCCTCGGCTCGACCCCGCAAAGAGAGCGCGACATGCATGGCGCGCAGGGACCAATCATGCTATATAGGCGCTCCATCCCATTCCCCAGGTCATACCACATTCTTTTCAGAAAGCATACGTTCAATATGGGATTGGATCAGTCGTTCGTCGAGAACTCCGTGTGGAAGCCAGACTTATTCAAAGGTAAAGTTGTCTTTGTGACAGGCGGGGCAGGAACCATTTGCCGGGTCCAGACCGAGGCACTTGTTCTTCTTGGAGCTAATGCTGCCATTGTGGGAAGAAACAGGGAAAAAACAGACAAGGCCGCGGCCGAGATCCAGACATTGAGGCGTGGCGCCAAGGTCATCAGTTGCCCCGACACAGATGTGCGAGATGTGAAGTCCATAGCGAGAGCCGTGGAGAAAACCGTGGGAGAATTGGGCCGCATTGACTTCTTGATTGCAGGAGCAGCGGGTAACTTTTTATCCGACTTCAACCACTTGTCCAGCAATGCATTTGCTTCTGTGGTGAACATTGACTTGCTTGGCTCGTTCAATGCAGTCAAGGCCACGTTTGACCAGCTCCGCAAGAACAAGGGCGTGATCTTGTTTGTTTCTGCTACTTTACACTACTATGGAGTTCCGTTCCAGGTGCATGTTGGAGCCGCCAAGGCTGGCGTGGATGCATTGTCCAATGCATTGGCGGTGGAATTGGGGCCCTTGGGGATCCGGAGCAATTGTATTGCGCCAGGACCAATTGAAGGCACCGAAGGGTTCGAGCGGTTGGTGAAAAACCCCGACCAGTACATCAAAAAGATCCCCATCCAGCGAATGGGTACCACCAGAGACATTGCCGAGGCCACCGTGTACTTGTTCTCGCCAGCAGCCAGCTACGTGACGGGAACTGTGCATGTGGTGGACGGAGCATCGTGGCAGAACGGCCAGCTGTCGACGGAGCACTTGTACCCAGTGGAGCTCTCCAGGCGGAACCAGGAGAAGGTGAACAAGCTTTAGCGTGCAGTGTAATAGGATCACCAATACATGAGAGAGGCTCGATGATCAGTAATCCACTCTAGAGTTATTTGCTCCGCTATTTTTAAAAAGACTGTGCTATTTTGCTTTTTACGTGGACTAAGTATCATTTACGTTTCTACTTTAGATCAACACTTGGTCTACTTCCAGATCACTATACACATACTTTTCTCTTAGACGAATTACTGCTTGTTGAGAACTATATTGAAACATATTAAGCAGAATGCAGAGCACTCAACACTATTATAAAGCACACATCCATTGGAATCAAAAAGCGATTTGTAGCACCCTACCGAATCGCTACTGATACAGGCAATTGGAGAGTGTCATGTCGCGCAGAGGCGCGAAATAGTCGAATAAACACCACCCTCTTTATCATGTCCATTGACCCCGAAACCCGCCGCAAGCTCTTGCTCTTGCAGAAAAACGAGGGCAACAAGAAGTGCTGTGACTGTGACGCTTTCAACCCGCAGTGGGCGCTGCCCAAGTTCGGCATCTTCATCTGCCTCGAGTGTGCGGGAGTTCACCGTGGCCTCGGGGTGCACATCTCGTTTGTCCGCTCCATCACAATGGACCAGTTCAAGCCCGAGGAGGTGCTTAGAATGGAGAAGGGGGGAAACGCCGCATGCAAGGCGTACTTCCAAGAAAACGGCTTGGACCTTCTGTTGCCACACAAGGCCAAGTACGACAACATCGTGGCCGAGGACTACAAAGAATTATTGACGTGCAAGGTGGAGGGCCGCCAGTTCACGCCCAGAGACTATAGCCAGGCGTCGTTGCCGGTGCCCGGAAGCCACACGGATGCAAAGGCGGCGCCGGTGGTGGTGGACAAGGCCAGGACCGAGGCGTACTTCGACCGGGTGCGTTCGCAGAACGAACAAAGACCCGATGGAGTGCCGCCCTCCCAAGGAGGCAAATACTCGGGTTTTGGAAACAACGCGGAGGCCTCGCAAAGCCAAGGGTTCTCGGGGTTCTCCGTGGACTCGTTGCAGCAGGATCCTCTAGCCACATTGAGCAAAGGCTGGAGCTTCTTCTCGTCGACTGTGGCCAAGTCTGTTAGCGATGTGCACGAGTCGGTGATCAAGCCCGGATTTAACCTGATACAGGAGAGTGATTTCGGTAATGAGACCAAGAGGGCCATGGCGCAGTTTGGCCAAAAGATGCAGGACACAGGCAAGTACGGCCAGGAGACGTTCCAGACGTTCACCCGGGACGTGCAGAACAAGGGCTTCAACGGCACCATGGAGAACTTGCTCTCCAACATCTCTGGTAACAAGGGTGCCAATGTTGACAGTGCGTTTGGGCTCGAGAGGCCAAAGGAGAAGACCAAGTTGTCGTCCATCAGTAGCGAGGCGTTCCAGAAGAAGGACGCCAAGGACGACGAATGGGATGATTTTTAGATGTTGAACCGTTCTAAAAGATGTCAATTGCACGAGGGCAGTATTTATTGAGTATGCTGGGGCAGTATTCATGAGTATGCTATTTGAGCAGTAATTCATGAGTATGATGTGTGGGCAGTAGTTCATGAGTATGCTATTTGAGCAGTAATTCATGAGTATGTTGTGTGGGTATTCATGAGTATGTTGTGTGGGTATTCATGAGTATGTTGTGTGGGTATTCATGAGTATGTTGTGTGGGCATTCATGAGTATGCTATTGTTTGAGCTTGTTCCTCACTGCTTCCTCGTACTGTGTGAGCTCCTGCTGGAACAGCTTGTAGCAGTGGTGATACGAGTCCTTGATTCCAAAGCGCCGCAAGACTGGCCACAGGAGCACCCAATCGATAAACCCCACGTCCCGTGCCACCACAATGATGACAAAGTAGGTAATCCCAAGAAATATTCCCACGGAAACGCCCACCGTCACCTGCTCTACCGTGTGGTAGAGCAAGTACACTCGGGAGTACGCCACTCCCAGGCCCATGGCAGCCAACGCAACCACTCCAATGGCCTTTCCGACTCGCTTCATCGGCACCTGAGTGAGAAGCACACACACATAGTAAGCCACGAACAAGCCCATAAACTGCGAGTGAGCCGAGGGCATGCCGAAGCCCAAGCCAAACGAATTGTTGCCAAAGTCCCGGTGGAAATCCGGGCGTGCCTCCTTGAAAAAGCGCTTCAAGATCTTATTGACGATTTCCCCGGAAAGATGGCCGCCCACGATGATCACCGGCTCGATCTCTCGCGTCACGAGAAACCACGATGTGTAGAATACCATGATGTAGATGGGGAGAAGACAGAACTGCACACATACATACGAGACTACGTCGCTGGGGTCGTAGAGAATACATGTGTGATCGAATGGGACGGCCACTACGTCCGCTGACATGTTGGTGGATCGTGGCTAGCTTTGGTACTAGTTGATGCTTGTTGACGCTAGTTCGCGAACACTAGTGTGATGGTAGTATTTACTGGCTGGGGTATTTACTGGCTGGGGTATTTACTGGCTGGGGTATTTACTAGTTTTTGACACTTACTAGTTTTTGACACTTACTAGTTTTTGATAGTACTTATAGTTTTTGGTAGTAAATTGAGTAGATGGTGGAAATGGAAAGTTAGTGATGAATTGCTGGCACCACGCTAGTCTCGCGAGTTAGCGCACGATTCCATCCTCCTTCATCAGAACAATATCTTTAGAATATATATATTAGTGAATCTAAGATGTATAAATAAGGTAGTCTCTAGCAGTGTAATGACCATCTACAATGTTGAATGCTGTGTAACATTAAGATCGTGAGAGAAGGAGAAAGAGATGCAGAGGATTATATAGAAGAGAGGTAGAGATGAGATTGAGAGGTAAATGTGAGAGATGAAATTTAGAGACGAGGCGTGAGATGGGAGAGGCGTGAGATGGGAGAGGCATGTGATGGGAGAGGCGTGTGATGGGAGAAGAGAGATGAGAAGATGAGAGAAGAGGTGATCAGGCCACGATTCCGCCGATTTGGCGCTTTTGACGGTCTCTGGCCCATCTGGCGGCGTCCTTGGTTTGCTGCGAGAAGCTGAAGTTGCTGCGGGTTCTCTTGATGAACGTGGTCACCCACTCCTGCCTGTAGTAGTCCTTCAACTGGCCGTCGTGGTAAGACGCAGCAATATCTCCCAAGAGGCCCACCGCTGACCGCGCCGTGGACTCATTGGTTGACATCTCCACATTGGCTGCCACGTGCTCGAGGAACTGGAAGATCGGCGTGATAAAGTTGAGGAGTTGCTGCGGGTTGTTGCTCAAACTGCTGACGATGCCGATGTAGCAGTCCAAAACAGCGCTCTTGACCGACGTGGCATACTCCGTGGCATCGTAAGTGTTGTCCTCAGGAACAATCACAGCAAACTGCGCGCAGATGCCCATGACTACTGCCATGTATGGCTCGAATTGCTGGCCAATGACCCCGGCTATGTCACCGAAGCAAGACAAGATGGCTGGCTTCAACTCTCTCTTGGAGTCGCTGTTGCTCAACGTGGCCCCAAGAATATCCATGAGCCCATTGAGATATGGGCCAATAGCCAAGCCCAATGATTGTGCCAAATCCGCAACAAGCCCCACGGCAGTGACACATGTAGGCGATTGAACATTCGACAAGGCTTTAGTCAAGTATGGCACGAAGGCATCCATGTACTTCAAGAAGTCTGGGCCAATTGCGCTGGCTACCGCTGAGATGGCAATGAAAATGTCCTCCTCGATCAAGGCATTGGGCTCTTGTGCATCCAAAAGCTTTATGAACATGGTCATCAAGTTGTCGGCCGCACCGTGAAGGTCCTCGCTGGATCTTCTTATGATCGTCGTCAACAAAGACAAGATATTGATTTGCAACTCTTCCAATGCAGCCTTGCCATCCACAGTGTGTGCCTGCAGTTGCAAGCCAATGGTGATTTCTAGTCTGTTGGAGACCTCACCAGCAATGGTTTGCAAGATAGGCATGGTATCGGCCGCACTATTGGCGACAAATGCCGACAAACACTCGTATGCCGAAGCTCTGGAGTTGAAGTCGTTGTCTTGCTTGTCGGAGAGACGGACCAAAGCCGGAACAAAAGTCTCGTAGTACTTGGACATTATACTGGTCTCTTGATGGCTCGCATCGAAGCAGAGCTGTTCAAAGAGATTCATCAATGTCCAGCAACAGTTCACAGAAACCTTGGGGTGGTCATTCAAGCCCTGGTGCAAAGCTTGCAACAAAGGTTCCAAATAGGAGTCCAAGTCCACGGCATTAATAGCCACCTCGGCGATTTTGCCCAAGCACCACGACACAGTTTCCTTAACTTGGATGGTGGAATCGCTGATCAATGCCAAGATCGGCTTCAAGGCCTCCTGGATGGCAGGCTTCAACTGGTCGACATCTGGGCCTTCCAAAATCGAACCAAAGGCCATAACCGCAGCTTCACGGTTTCTCCATTCGGTCAGCTCAATATTGGCAGCAAAAAATGTTAAAGTTGGCTCCACAACATACATTCCAGTGGTCAGAGCAAAGAGCTGGAGACAAGAGCCTGCAGCCATGGCCACAGACCAGTCGTCATCCTCAGGGTCTTCGTTTTGCTTTGTCAACAAGCTCAAAAGCACCGGCAACACATCACGGGAAGCAAGGAGCGCAAAGTTGTAGGAGGTGATCTCCGGGCTCGGATGTTCACCCCGCTCAGCGTATTCGTGGATCTGGTAAGCAATCTCGAACTCCTCTTCACAAATAGTGGACCAGAATTCAATGGCCATACAGGCCACCCGGTCGTCGGAGCTCTGCATACCGCTTATCGACAAGACGTACAATGCCTTCTCCATGTACAAGGACATGAACTGGTAGTACAACTGAGCGATTCGGGCAAGACAGCCGAAAGCGGCGGCCTGCAACTCAGCGTCTTCGGCCTGGGTGGCCTCACAGACCACCTGCATGATGAAATTCCTCTCGCCCTCTTTCTGGAAATTAAGCTTGATGAACTGCAACGAGTAGATCAACGCATTCAACGCCGTCAACCGTACCTGCACCGAAGGCTCCGTGGATTGCACACCTTGCACGATGGCAATAAGGATTCCATTGGATTGCGCAATGATCTGGGGGTCTGAGGCGTCGGCACTCTCGCAAATGTAGCCAATAGCCAATAAGCACGAGCGCTTGATATTGACGGATTTGTCCAGTTTAGTGTTCTCAGTGATGATGGGAATCAACTCGGGCCATTCGTTGCGGGGCAATTCAATAAGCGCTATGGCAGAAACCAACTGCGAAATGGACGTGGTCATGTTCTTATCGTCACCCAATAAGATCTTGATCGCCACATCTTTGATGTAAGCTTTGGTCTCTGCAGGCAACGAAACCCACTTGAGTTGCTGCTCAGCCTTTTTCCTGAGGTCCTTGGAGGTCAATTGATTCTTCAAGCCCAAGGTGGCCAAGATCTGATTCTGAGACTTCTCGTTGCTGTAGGCCACGTCGGCCAAGTACTTCATGTACTCCTCATACGAGTTCTCCGCGAGCTGCTGCAACTGGTGCTCGGCTGTATTTCTAGTTTGGGCGTCGGCGCCCATCATGGCGGTTTCCAAGAGATTAGCGATATCCATGCTTGCTAGATCCTTGAGTTGCCGGGTATAGGGGGAAATGTAGGAGGAGGAAAGATTCTAGGTGGTCCAGAATGGGATGTTAGCAAAGCGCGGATCGTCAATGGCCCAAAGTGGCTAAGAAGTAGGGGGTGACTGTGCTGTTTCTGAGTGCTCAGGACGCCGGTAAAATAAATACGTGTGGTGCAATGTGAAGGAAAAACTTTCTGGGTCGTGCGCTGCTCGACGCCTGCTATGCTCACTTGCGCTCGTCAAGCATGTGCTAGCGTGTGAGCACCAACACCATGATTTGGCAGCCTTGTACGAGCATGAACTGGCTGCTATATTTGTGGAATGGTGATTTATTCTTGTGTTAGATGTACGGTTTGCACATGTGGCGCTGTGCCGTGGGAGCTTGCGCTGTGTGCAGGGCGATATGGGCTATGATCATACATATACTCTATTCCAGATCTTGTCTTGATAGAAGGTATCAAGGCACAAGCTACCTAAGATAAAAGATGCCCAGGATGCAGGTTGTAATTACCGTAGAATCCTATTTTTCAACAGGTGCATTACATTGTCGTGTCAGTCTAACCTCGCTCAACCATCGAGTGCAAGTCAGTGAGCGTTTCATCCTTGGGTATCGTGGTGTAGTTGGCCGAGGACTCGTGCGTCTGGGTAGCTTCCAGCTCAGCGGTGGAGGTTTGCCTGGAATGGACGGACGTAGTGTCTTCCTCGGCCTTTGCACTGGCGGTAGCCTTTTTGTAGGCTTCTAATTTTTGGAGCATGAGTTTTTCCTTGGCTTTCAACTGGGCGGCTTTTTGCTCCAACAATGCTGCTCGATTGGACAACTCCTTGGCGCTGGCAATCTCCATTTCTTCTAACTTCTGCTGTCTTTCCAAAATCCGCTCGTGCCTGATGACGTAGGGCACGGTCTCGGAGATCTGCCGCAACTGGTGCCTCTGTGGGGCAATCGACATTCTCTTGAAAGAGGAGTCGACGGTGTCACGGCGACTGGGGGATGCACTGGACGTCGCCGACTTGGAGGATTTCAAGGAGGTAGTATCCTTGGAGGGCGAATCCACAAAGGTTTCGTTTTCGTCGAGTAGCATGGACTTTTGTTTTTTTGAGTCCGAAGAAATCTGCGAGGAGCCGTCGTTGCTGTCGTGGCGGTCAAGTCTCATGGAGGTATCGTTGGCCTCGGTCAACTGGGCCAAGTTTGACATGGAAGGAACATTGACCAGCATGTTGGGTTCGTCAACCTTGGAAATGGCGGCAGAGAGGTTGTCCACGTCTTCCTTTCCTGTGACCGTGCTCAAGCGCTCAGTTCTGTATGTCTCATACAAAAAGTCGTGGGTCAAGTCCTTGAGGTCCTGCAAATGGGAGCCCAAGATCACGGACTTCAACACGGGGAAATCACTGTATTCGGGGTTATTCACGTCCACCAAGCCCCACGGATACTGTCTTGCTTTGATGGTCTTTGTTTCCCCCGTGAGGGTGTCTCTGATCTCAAAGTCTTGCTCGGAGGCAACAATGGCAAACGGCTGCAACTTGGTCAAGAACTTGCACTCTTCGATCAAGTCGGAGTCTTCTTCCTGGTCGTAGTCATCCATGAAGTTGTCGAACTGGAACACCGGCACGTTGAAGCGCTCGATATCGATTTTGATTTGTTTTTTAAAGTGTCTCAACTCAGCCTCCGTGAAGGTATCGGCCCTACCCACCACCGGGATGATATTGACGAAGCGAGCCAACCTCTTCATACAGGCAATGTCAAGCTCGCGCAAGCCGTGGCCCGTGGGGGTGATGAAGTAAAGCAACACGTGCACGCGGGTATCAATGAAGCGGGGGTTTCTGCGGATGCGGGTTTCCTCCGCCAAAACAAGGTCGAACTGCTGCTTCAAGTAGTTCTCGATCTCGGCAAAACACAAGTTGTTGTCTAAATTGTCGCCGAAGCCGGGGGTATCGATGATATTCAAGTTCAAGCGCATGTTGTCGTCGTCCACCACCTCGACATTGGTCTCGGTTATAGCAATGCCCGGCTCCTCATGAGCCGTCAAGGGCTCGAACTCATTGCGTGCGAGTATGGAGGTGTTGGGCAACGACACCGCGTGGGCCAGAGTGAAGGAGAGGGTTTTCGTGTCAGCGGAATTGGAGCCCTCGTAGGTATGGGTCATGATATTGCGGTTCAACAAGCAGTTGACGAAGGTGGTTTTGCCGGTGCCCAGCTCGCCGGCCACCATGAAGGTGAACTTGATGGCCTTTTTGGCGTCCTTTCTGTAGTTGATCATGGGGGAGTTGCCGGAGATGGAGGGCAGATTGAAGCTGAAATCCATGATGGGAGGGGGAGGATCGGAGGGTACACGGTCTTTGTTTGGTGCCTTTTTTCCTACACTTAGACATTCAATATGCCTTGTACTGTGTGCACGTCTGCGCGGACGATACGCGAACAAGCCCTGAGTGCTTTAGCGTACCCGCATCAGACCATAACCGCACTCACCATAACCGCACTCACCATAACCGCACTCAATCAACTACCAATACAACTATATAGACTAGATAGCCTAGATAGACTAGATAGACTAGATAGACTAGATAGACTAGATAGACTAGATAGACTAGATAGACTAGATAGACTAGATAGACTAGAT
>NKZV01001118.1:0-14956 GCA_002370175.1 Metschnikowia colocasiae
CCCTGGACGTTCAGGTGGTGGGCGATAATTTTGCCCTGGACGTTCAGGTGGTGTGCCAGAATTTTGCCCTGGATGTTGAAGTGGTGGACGATAATTTTGCCCTGGACGTTCAGGTGGTGGGCGATAATCTTCGTCTTCGTCTTCTTCACAGTATCCAACACATTCTAGAGGAATCAGAGGCCCCTCGACACGAACATATTTTTCAGCAGCGTCCTTAGCATCCACCTTTTGAAATTTGGGTTCAGTATCACGTTTTTCAACATTGTTTTCAGAAAGAATATTTCTATCTCTGTCCCCAGGATGGGGATTTGCAGCAGTTTCTCCTGAAGAAATCTTCTTTTCGTGTTCGTTGGTAGGCAGAATCGTAAGCATATTTGGCAATTTTATGTCAGAAGGATATAAGTAGAGAGATGCTAGGTGGCAATCTTGCCCTCTGATTTGCCTTATAGCTATCACGTATACTGTGCCAAAGTTGCACCAATAGTAAGAATAATTCACAACCCTTGAGTATTTATCCAAATGGAACTGAGTGTTAGGGGTTTGTGAACCTATGGTAAGTATGTCGTCACGGAATTCTGCGTATACGGGAGTATGCGGGTCTTTAGTAACAACGTAGTTGTTTTTGAAGGAGAACTCAGCAAGGGGAGGGCCTTGGTTGCCAAAAACCAAGGCGGTGACTTTTTCACCATTACCATTAGTAATGTTGGAGGGGGATAGGGCATACAATACGTCTCGAAAACCTGCGTAGAAGATCATCAGAGAGACGGGGTGAGCCCAAGTGCGGGCGGCGACAAAAAAAGCAAAAATCAAGTGTACAGCTTTCATGGTTGGTGTCTTGAAATGTAGCAAACGATGTCTCTTTTATAGGCAGCCGAGAATGCACAATAAGGTACTGTGAACCAACTGTATTGAAAGAGATGCATTGTCTTGGAACAATAGCGCTCTAGATACCTGCAGAGTTCATGTAACTTGAGGGAAGGTTTTTTTTTTCGGCAGGCTTTTCCGCTTCTCGTTTTAAAATCAATTGTTCAGGAAGCCTTGACGTCCAAGTATGAGGCAAAGGCAACACCATAAACTCCTTGGCTGCACCTCCTCAACAGATCTAATCCGATAACAGAAAACCCGTCACGTTGTTTTTCGTGAGCAACCGACGCTTAGAACCACAGATTCTGCATAACATTTGCTCAATGGTATTGTGTCATCGCATCCTTATTCTCAGCAAACTTCTCCATAACATTAGTGTGGAAAACAAATCCGTGGTTGGTGGCGCGAGCATGCATCACGTGACCAGTAGTAATGATACGTAGCCATATATGATGATTTTGAACCCTGAATTCCGCAAATGAATGGCATGGTCAAAAAAGAAGTAGAGCCAACAATGTGGCACGCAATTGGGGCGGTTCGCTGGCTATTGTTGAAACAACAGGCTATGAATAGCAGTGCCTAACCTGCACATTACAAGCACCCATGCGCCAGCCTCTTACAACGGGAATAGTTGCCATCTTAAGACGCCAGACTGTTGTAAACACCTCACAACTCAAATGGAGCAAGCTTCATTGTGTAAACAATGAACTGTTGAAAAGGGTCATTACTCAGGACTTTTCCCAGCTGTTGCAACAAGCCACATGCACACGGTCAGATCTGTATTCGTATTGGAGGTCTTTTTCTTTGCAGGTCAGATCTTAGGGGACAAAAGTCGTTTGGGTGCTCGAACGAGCATTTTCTGACACATGAATATGTTTTCAACCCAGATTTACCACAAATTGTTGTCGTATCCCCCAATATGGAGGGACTCATATCCTAAAGACTCATCTCGAGCACTTTTGATGACATGTAGATTTGTCCGAACAGATGCTCCACTACCAAGAAACATTGCTACATGAATGGTAGTAAAGAGAGCAGGAAGACTTGGTGAATATAGGGGGAGCACGTTGTTATTATGGAAGATTTGTCTCGAAATCCAATAGTATCTGGGTTTACCCCTGGGAACAATATTTCACAGTTCCAATGTGCTTGGTAGAAAACTGCATATCTAAAGTTGCTGAGACACTCGTGCTCAAGACAATATATGGACAAGTTACCATGAGTAGTATTCATTTCGGGGAAAGTTCCAGTTTCGCCATTTGCACTTCAGTACTCAGTCCATTTCCAAGACTTGCTTGGCTCTTGTAAGTCCAACACCCCAATTCTAGACTCCATATATGGTATAGCGAGCAAAGACCCTTATATAGAAAAACACTAACGAGGCTGGGTTGCTTTTGTGCACAATCCATGCGTCTTGTATAAATTGAGACACACTTGAAACGTAAATAAACCACAACTACAAGTGGTGCAGACTCATCTGGCAGCCCGTATATTATGAGACCAATTTCAAACACTGCGAGGGTCACTCCCAAGCGCCAAGATTACATACACTTCGCAAAGGAGCCGTCTGACTCAACACGATATAAGACCCACGGGTTCGAACTCGACTCCAAGGGATCAAAACTTATCAGTGTATTTGACTCATCAGCTTACGCTCCAGTGTTCGGCTCGGATGCTAGACTCTTTAATGTGTCTAGTGCTGCGTGTTTTGACGGAGGCACCCAAAGGATGAATAATTATGTATTTTGGGAGCAAAGAAGACGTCGGGTCTCGGCTACGATGGGAAATATGCCAAACTTGGCCCCCTTGACCCAGCCTCAAGGCCAGTGCATGGAGGTTATTGCAGGCAAATATTCGGCAGCTTATTGGGCGGGCTAAACAACGTCACGGTAGTGCGATGCCCATATTGGTTCTAGTGGTCAAACTGAATGTTATCCACCAGTATAGGCAAGAGTACTGAGTATGAAGGGAGAGTGGGCTAATAGCAGGCTAACAGGCTAACAACAGGTTAACAGGCTAACAACAGGCTAACAACAGGGCAATAGCAGGGTAATAGTGCGGTGATGGTGGGTGATACCCAAGACTTCGGCTGGTATTTGAGGCGTGCATACATGGTTAAACCACGCGTCGAACTTCCATGCAAGATCATGCGCAGGGGTTTGACTGAGGCAGTTAACATTCAGGGAAGGATGTAAGTAAGCCTACATGAAATTTGATAGCCCGTTTCCTTTAGGAGAATCAGTGCTGTGGAACTGTCGGTGTTGTGGATCTGTCAGGGTGGTCAGTTGTTTCAGATTGATCCAAGATGAGAGTTGGAACTGGAGGTGGCCCTGGTATTGGTCTAATCAAGGATAGAGCAAGTTTCCAGAGATTCGCAGACCGCGTTGTTATTGCTGCATTACATTCAGCACGTGCCTTGGCACCTCAGTTGTTTCTCTGCAGCAGGTATTTCTCTGCAGCTTCTGCGTTACTACCGTATTAAGGGCCTGCTACTGTCAACGAGTACCAAGCATGTGCTGAGTCAAGGTACTTCGTAGATATGTTGTATGCAGATCATTGACGGTATGCAGGTCGGTGATGGGTGAAAAGCTTTCACCCACCTCGCACCCCACATAGAACCTTGGTCTGCAAGGTACAACTTGCATTTCCCTGTATATTTGAATATACTAAAACATAGGTTGAAAGCTACCCAACCGCTGACATAGTGATGCTAAGGACATATCGATGCTACGTCTTAGTGTCANCTACCCAACCGCTGACATAGTGATGCTAAGGACATATCGATGCTACGTCTTAGTGTCAAGAGGTGCTGGTAACTTTGATGTTGTGGCTTCTCAGAAAGAAACATTCGAAGTTCCAATATCAGCTGGCTATCTATTGGACTTCCAGGCCGACAGAGTTGAATGGGACCAGGCTGAGCAGAAAAACCAAGTGATATATATGGAAGTTTCAGGTCAACTCCACAGAAGGTAAAGAAGAGGTGCAAGAAGGGACCGGAGGCATTTAAATCTCAAAGTCTATGAATGTTGCTCAGTAATAGAGCATCGAATAGTGAGATACTAGACCTTCACAGCAGAAGCCTCAGCAGTGCATGTGTGTAGATTACAACAAAGCAGCAAAACAAATAATGCCGAAACCAATGGCATTTTTAGAGGCGGCATTGACAGAAATAGAAGCTCCAGGGAGACCGGTGACGGTGGCAGTCTTGGTGGTGATCTCGTCAAAGTTTGCAGGCTTTGGCTCCGGACCGTTGGCTTTCTCGCCTGACACTTCCGGCACGGGAGTATTGGAGGCCATGATATGGGATGGCTTGCCTGGCTTAGAGACACGTTTTCCAGCATCAGCCGTTGTTTTAGGGCTTTTAGGGGATGATGGCGACTTAAAAAGGCCTTTAAGACCTGGGTCGGCGGCCGGCATGGTCTCGGAAACAATGCAAACTCCGGTGATGGTCAAGGTAGTGGCACTAATGACAGTCACAGTAGACGCCTGGCACACCTCCTCACGTATAGTAACTGTCACAGTGGTCTTTCGAGGACAATAAGTGGTGTAGTCGGTGTAGGTCATCCACACAGTGACGAGAGAAGCGGCCTCAGCTTCGCACATGGTGGAAGGACAGGATGTTTCCCTTGTGGGCGTGGGGTAGCATTTCGAGTCATCAGAAGACAAGCCAGCACATTCACCCAACATGTCGGACGTGGATAAGGCGTAGGAGGAAGTAGAAGCATCAGTATTTCTTGACCGGGATGCGCCAGGTATTGGCATGGAAGAGGGGTTGCTCAAGACGTGGTGCACGGGAATGCCTAACAAGATTGAAGACTTGAGGGAACTTGCCATGGAAGAGTAGGAGATACCCTCGGAAGATGTAGTAATATTCAGAATCGTTGAGATGAAAGAATGTGCAGCTTCTCTCACGTTGGAGAAAGAGGGCACAGGTGCCCTCAAAGGGACTGTTGGCTCGGCCACACTAAAGCTTGAGGCAACAGAACTGTCACAACTCAGAGTAAGGGATAAGCTCATTGGCGACTTGATGATATTCAACGGTGGCATTGCAGAATTCAACGGTGGCATTGCAGAATTCATCGGTGGCATTGCAGAATTCATCGGTAGCATTGCAGAATTCATCGGGGCCATTCCAGCACACATCGGTGGCATTCCAGCACTCATTTCGCTAGACTTGTCAGAAACAAAGGTGTTCAGCACCGGCACAGTGTCAGTCGGCCTGTTGTAAGGTAAGAGATAGACGTCCACCCTGGCGCAACCGGGAAGGGGTGTAAGGCTGTAGGCGATTCTTCGCACGGCTTCGTTGTCAGTCATGCACGAGTAGAACTGGTAGTTGGTGACCTTCATGTTGCTATCCACGTACACCGCCGACTGGTGACAAATGCTGCCAATGGCAAACATGCCACTGTCAAAACACGCAAATAACGTGTGCGGCAGCAGCTCAAGCAAAGCGTGGTAGTAAGTGTAGACAAACTCGAGGGCGGTGGGGGCGGTGGCTTCCGGCAAATACACAAACTCACATAAGTCTTTCCTCAAGTTACGTCTGGCAGGAATGGGCTCGTCATACTCCATTTGCGGATCGTTGGCGGGATAGTGTGGGCGGGGGGGCTCGGGACACAGACTGGAGAGCGGCACCATCGTGCCGAAGATATTGACATAGAAGGCCGAAAGCTGAGTGGAGTCAGCGCAAGCAAAGCCAGCCAAGAGCAAGGCGGAAATCCAGTGCGCTGTCTTCATTGTGGGTTCGAGAGCTGGAAGAGGGGCACATGGTATTTATAGGCCAAGAAATGCCAAACGGCTCACACTTGCACTGTACTCGAGCATGCTACGCATAGTTGCCATGAACAGAAGCTTTGGAAATCGTGCATACACAATGGCCAAAGAATACTTGAGCATCTGGCGCAGCCATTGTTCAATGTCAAGCACACTGGATGCACAGGCCGCGTGATGCGGCTTGAATTCAAGGTTTAGCCGTGCCAATAGCATTGACTGGTGTTTGACACAAACACGGGACCTGCCAAATGCAGTGGCGGGGGATGGAGGTGCAATATAAAAGGGCCCATCTTCATAAGAGTAGCCAAGTTTCGTATACATACCAACGAGATTACGCAACCAGCCCACCACAAGTGCCTCCCGGTAGCTATAGACTGTACATCGAGGTTCAGTGCCGACACTGACTCGAAGTTGACTTGGCTCGATGAGACCGCAACCTCTGTTGGGGTGGACGCGGCGCTCTGGCTTACGGCATCCAGGCCACGCGTGGTGAAATTGATGCGGGACGAGGCATGTGCATCTTGCGGACGAGGCATGCGCATCTTGCGGACGAGGTATGTGCATCTTGCGGACGAGGTATGTGCATCTTGCGGACGAGGTATGTGCATCTTGCGGACGAGGTATGTGCATCTTGCAGGACGCGAGAATGGAGTTGCTTTTAAACTGCGGTTTGGAGTGGATTGCAGCTGGAGTGGATTGCAGCTGGAGTGGCCTGGTTGGTGTATTGGCTTATCCATCGGTTTCGGTGAGAAGTATCCCGTTCCATCCATTCATATTCGGACCAGTGCACACCATGCGTCACCACACGTAGCAATTAGTATTGGGACCTATTGATATGGTGTATCCCTCGTTCGTATAGCACTCGTTCGTATTGTAGCTTTGTAGTGTTAGTATCGAGCTAGCTTGTAATTGGTTGCTGATCCGGTGAGAACCTGCTTAGTATTCACACTATGCTGAGGGTCAACACCGGTTCTTAAGTTCAACGTCGACGACTCTGTATCGAAACATCCTTAACACCATGCACCATTAGTATGAGTAGCACATATGTATTTAGATGATTCCATTGGTATTAGTGTATACAAGATTGTACTAGCTATCACGGCAGTATAGGATAGATTAGCACCAGTGATGCGTGAGTAGCCAATAGTGGATTAGAGTAGCGTAATGTTACTATAGGTGAGTTACTATAGGTGAGTTACTATAGGTGAGTTACTATAGGTGGTCTTTAGTGGTCTTTAGTGGTAGTATTGTCGTAGCAGTGTGAGCAGTATTAGCAGTATGTTGGATTCTTTGATAGTCTGATGGTCTGATACTTGCTTGAAGGTGCTTCAAAGGGAGAGGTTGCTCCAGTGAAACAAGACGTCGTTGCCATTACTCCAAGTACTGACGATGGTGTTCCACTGAAGATTGTCGGTTGACCCGGTGGGTCGTGCGGCACTCATCGCGGGCCTAGTTGAAATGTGAGGTGTGAATATGCGAGTGCGGGCAACTGATACAAGTTGAATGCAGTACAGTACCCAAAGGCAGGAGTGAACATAAGTGGACAGGACTCACATGTTTCAGAAGTGCAGGGTGCAGATCAGGTTCAAGAAGAGACTACACTTCTCATGCACGGCCAATGAGGTACCTCGGGCCGGGCAAGTGAGATCGAAAGGGCACTATATATAGAGGAGTCCGCTCTGGTTTGGGGGATCAATAAGGAACAGGTCATCAAGTTCCAAGTTAGATACAGGTAGGAAATAGATGACTAAGTGATCACGAAGAACCACATTTATCTGATTCATTGAACACCAATAACATTACCGTTCCAGGCGAAGGTTTTCTGCGCAACACTAGTGGCAGACCAAGGGCTCACGTGTAACCAGTTCTCTCGGAGCCCGTGCAGGAGGTACAGATCGAATACCCAGAATCCCAGAATCCCAGAATCCCAGAATCCCAGAAAAAGGCCAGACTATGATACCAAGAAGGAGCTGGTCCATCACCAACAACTTCAACATAGATCCGTAATTCTGACCCTAGTATATAAGTCTACATTACGATCCGTATCCAGATCCAAATATCCAGATCCAAATTCTGACCCTAGTATATAAGTCTACATTACGATCCGTATCCAGATCCAAATACTTCCAGTCAGGATGCGCACCCCGCTTCTCTGCAAAGACCCTTAGATCCATTCACCAGATGCTGATTACGATGAATCTCTACGAAGTACATGGGCCACACTATGACCATGGGAAGTACACGACCAGGGAAAAGATCCCGGAGCATTCCATGTTACTGTCTTGATATCATGACCCAATAAGCGATGTTCTGCTGCTGGACCACTCGACTGGTCATGGACGGTGGCTGCAAGCTCGTTGGCTGCAAATGGCATACTATGCTCGCACCTGTTAATGTGCCAGCTTTCCATGGCTCATTCCATGGCTCAGCTGGACGAGTCAGTGAGGACGGGCTCAGCAGTAGATGGGGTCCGTTTAATAATGTGTGTGTCCTGCAGATAACCCATGTCGACTTGCATTGTCCATGTGCCAGTAATTACTACAATACATAATTTCATTCTTACATTAGTACATCACTATATGACAGATTACGTCTAATGACAGATTACGTCTACACCCTACATACTTTGGCGGTTATTATTGCATTGGCTGGTCGACTTTCATACCAGAGTTCTACCATCTGTATAATCTCCACTAGCTCGAAGCACAGGCATGCGGTTGCACTTCTCTAGAGCCGAGATTAACAGTATTTGGCCGGAAACCCATAAAGCGACTTAGTGAGGCATACGCAGGATTCTTACCCATGGACTGTAGCCGGTGATTGATCAAGCGCTTCATTCTCACCTGCTGAGCGCCGCAATTGCTGTCTTTCACTTCCTTTGTCCATGGCCAAAAGCGACGTACACCAAGAATACGCAAATCTGCTGATAAATCACTCTAGCAGTACTTCCGCACCTTCCACCCCTGGCATTGAACCCCCCGTGATTTTGGAGTTGATCAGGAGTGCATCACCTCACCAGGAATGCAAGCATTGGATCGTTGCAGCTTCTCTGGAGTCCCTGGAAATTATAGGTGGACCCCCGTGTAATTCCGTGTGGAAGGGACCAGACCTCGCGCCATACGATGGTCCTCACTTCATCGACTCATACTCAAGCCACCGTACCGCCAACTTTGCAGTTTGGTAGAATGTCACCCTTAAAAGATGCTTTGGTACTTGCTAGAGCTTCCACAGGTCCTTATGGCCCTAGCATACTTGAGAGCCCAATACTGCCAGGTAAGTTGTTGGAGTTTGGAATGGGGCATGGGGTCAAAAGAGGAATTGCTCCAATATCTTTTCTGACTTAGAGTCAAGATGCAAAACTTGAACTACCAAGTTTTGGGACGTGACGTACAGGTTTTGAAGTGCTGGAGTCTAAGTTCATCAGTCCTTCTTCCAGCCTCGTTTTGGGCCGCCTTTAACCCGCCTATGACAGGCTAGAACAAGACGGCTGTATTAGTAGACGATTGCACCAATTCGGAAAGGATTCAGCTTTAAAATAGGTAGTGTTTGAGCCTGAAGCGTTTGGAGTTAGGTGTTCTTCACCACGCCTAGTCAGACGCTGAATTATTCTAGACTAGCTCTCTTTGGCTGTAGACTTGAATCTACTCTAGTACTTTTCCCACTTCCTTAAAGACTGGCCTGGGTTGACAAGCTCATTGTCATTGGTTCTGAAAGAAGCGCCTTTTCTTCACCTTGCGACACCAAAACATTCAACAAGTAGAGGAATCTGCTGTAGTCAGTGGGAAGCGGCTTTACTTCAACGTCTCCTCCTTGTCAATGACCCCCTTCAGCGTCAACTTGATGTCGTGGGACTCCTCGTCTCTTGATCACCTGCACTGGAGTAACGTTGACGAATTCACTCTCACGGGGTCTGGGAGCTTCTCGTTGGCCCTGGAGCCACGGAACCAATACTTCTGCCCACATCCTTCAAGTTGGAGAAGGTAAATGGAGAGGTAAGTCACCCACCGGGACTCTGTCGATACCCACATGCCAAAAATTTGCTACAACCATGAACGTCCGAGAAAAACGAGTTGACAATGTCAACCACTTTCAGGCCAGCTTCCCTGATCTTGTACGGGTGGGCTGTTTTGATATCCAGATATGCAGGAAAAACGCGGTCTGTCTGAGCAATGCACTTGAATCAGTAGACATTTTGGCGGAAGGATCACGAGTAAGGCCGAGCTAAACTTCCATTGAGGGCTGGGCATTGAGGCCAATAAGTGCGACTGATGACTCGACGTTTTAATTTGGTGGATCTGATTCTTGGGTGGATCCAATTGTTGACAATATATGAAGAGTTCAGGCTAGGGAACATAGCCAAACCTCTCCTAGCCACTAGTAAGGACCAGATGTAAGCAGTCGGGAATATCGGGAATATCGGGAATATCGGCACCGCGCGGTGAAGCACAAGGTATCGTGCGAGGCTTGAAACGCGCTGGAAAGAATAGCCGTCTGATGCGTCCTTGGGCACTGGGCTCGTTTTCACTGGCTCACTCACTCAAATAGGCGTACGTACAGGCGTCCATGCCAAAATCTCGGATATTGAAAACAAGCTTCAACCACATCATGATCAAGTCCACCGAGCTTCCCGAGATGGCCCGGGTGGTTTGGTGCTGAACACATGTCGTAAATACTTTTATAGATAGTCGTCGAAAGTGGGGATCGCCTCCTATTTATATTGCAGAGAAATGTGTTGCAGAAAACTTGTTGCAGAAAACTTGTTGAGCGCAGTAGTGGGGAATCGCCACAAAACCAAAGCGACCCAGTACCCTTGAAACATCAGTGTAGAGAGGATAATTCCATCTGCGTCGAACTTGTGTGGTGCAGATCAACCAGAGTGCAGTCCAGCGAAGCACGACTTCCCTGTAAAGATCTCATGGTATCGTCAAGGTAAATACTTCCTCATTGTTAATATCAGGCAGCTCTGGCGTGTCAGGATCCTCAGCAGCTACACGCGGAGGCTTTCTTGTAGGTCTGGTTGCGGGAGCCATTGTAGTATAATGGACCAGGTTAACTTGATTACTTTATAAATATGGGCGGCGCCCCTCCTTTTATATTGGAGTGGACCTTCACCCATCTCCACAAGAAAAACCCATACATCCCAGACTGACCTCAACATAGCTCTGTGCAGACGTCCACTAGACCTTTTATGAGTAGGGCACTACCCTTGAAAATGTCGACGGCTTGGAGAAAGAGTTGGTGTAAAGTGCAGTGTAGAGATACACTGATTAATTAGCATGGCAGTAAGTCCCGAGTAGAATTGCTAGTAGCCCGAGTAGAATTGCTAGTAGCCCCAGTAGATAGCACTGGTACGCACTTCTCTGGATACTAAGACCAGTGGCACGCAAGTCTTACACCACCGTCCTAGCACCTGAAATCAGGCACAGTTGTTTGAAAGCGGCCAAGTGCCGCTTCGATGACGTCGAAGTTCTGTGTATTTGGAAACCTGATTTTTAGGCGCTGTGGAACCATCTGGGCCTGTTCCAAGGTTCGCGCATTGTAACAAGACTGCAAAAATTATGGGAAATGGGGGGAAATGACTGACACGGCAGACCCAGAAATGTGCACTTGAAGTTTGTGAAAGAGTAGTGACACTACGACTAAACTAATAGTAAGTAATTTTAGTGTATTTAGTCTTAGTGGCAGTGTAGTAAGAAGTTATATGCAGGAAAATTGTGGGTAGTCTTGGTGTAGTAGTTAGTGGTAGAAGTTGCATCTATGGGTTCACTACCTATGGGGTCCACGATGTGCCGTCAGACAGGAAGCAGAATGGCAGCCATTTTGTCTACACCAGCCCTTTTATTACCGGAGCCCGAGACCTCTTTCAAGGACATCCACAATGCCTGATTAGAGATAGATCTACACTCTCAGAATCACTAGTACATACAAATATTTACATATACCATGTTTGATGTTGACAGACTGATGTATTGACGTCTATGTCCTCGTCCTGCGTACTAAACTTGTTCATTCTGTAAGGTACTTCTACAAGCTTGATACACATAGCGCTGTATATGCCAGACATCTACTACCTGGTTCTGTTTAGCAATGCGGGCTTTATGGACACGGAGGGTTGCGTGTCAAGCCACTACTGCTTTATACTTCAGTATGGGCAATGCGTGGATAACGCAGGTGATACTGCTTGAAGTCCATACGCGTAGCATTTCCCACTCGAGCCGTACTCCGCACGGAAGCTGTACACGACACCGACAAGGTCTGCCGATCCTGCACGCTGCAGCATGCGCTAAATCCCGGCTGATATGGGGCTTCTCTGAAGAGTAAGCATGCGTGGATCAACCAGCCGCTGCTGAAAAGTGGAGACTGCCTCGTACCTGAAGCGCGAATCCGGGGATCCTGCACCCACGCACTCAAGTGCAGACGCGGCAGGCGCGCTCGAGATGCACCCCAACGCTCTAACCTACCAAAAGGGAAACCCTAAGCCATCGCTCTAAATCAACAGACCCAGCTCGGAACACAAGAAAGGGCACTGCATCCAGCGCATGTGGGGCCCGTGCCGCGCCCATATAGCGGAGTCGTCTTAGTCAAGCACATGTCCAGTCCATGCCAAGCTTGGCATGCATGCAGCACCCAACGTTGCACATGGCAACATCCATCACCATGATATAAAGGAGCACCGCCCGTATCTTCAATTCCACAAGATATCTCCAGGAGTCGTCTCACACCTTCTTACTCCATAGAGTCTTACGGGGCTGCTTTAACAGAACTTGGTCTCGTCATACCTTGCGATCATGAAGAAGGAAGCAACAACCCACGTGGTGTCATCAGCCGAGCGAGAAATTGAAATCACTACTGCGGACGCAGAACGGGAAATCGACATCAATGTGGAAGCAGCAGAGGCAACCCAGGTCGAACACAACGCCACCGTCCGCGAGTGCTTGCACACGCACATCAAAAGTGTGTTTTGGTGCGTGGTGGTCAGCGCCACCATCATCATGGAGGGCTACGATAAAAGCTTGATCAGCTCGTTCTTCGCGTACCCCTCGTTCCAAAAGCAGTTTGGCCGCGAAATCAGCCCCGGAAACTACCAGCTAGAGGGCAAGTGGCAGGTGTCGCTCTCCGTTTCCTCCAACGTGGGAATCGTGTTTGCCTTGGGCATCAACGGCTACTTGATCGAGAAGTTCGGCCATCGCCGCGTGATCATGGCGTCGTTAATGGCCATGACGGCGTTTGTGTTTGTGCTGTTCTTCGCCACCACCAAAAACGTGCTTCTCGCGGGCCAGATCTTGTGCGGGTTGCCGTGGGGCATCTTCACCACCATGGGCCCCACATACTCGTCGGAAATCGCCCCCTTGGCCCTCCGGGGCCACTTGACTGCTTACGTCAACATGTGCTGGGCCATCGGCCAGTTAGTGGCGGCCGGCGTGTTGAAGGCTTTGGTTAGCAACAACACAAAATGGGCGTACAAAATCCCGTTTGCCGTGCAGTGGGCGTGGGTGCCAGGGTTGATGGTGTTGACGTACTTGGCGCCGGACTCGCCCTGGTGGTTGGTGCGCAAGGGCCGCGTTGCCGACGCCGAGAAGGCCGTCAAGAGATTGACCCACCAAAGCATCCACGTGCGCGCCAAGCTGTCGGTGGCCATGATGATTCGGACGACGGACTTGGAGCGGCTGCAGGAGGCGGCACGTGGCGGCCCGTCTTCGTCGTCCGGCTGGCGAAGCTACGTTGAGTTGTTCAAGGGCTCCAACCGGAGACGCACGGAGATTGCATGCATCACCTTCGCCGGCCAGCTGCTCTGCGGCTCCACCTTCGCCTACTCGCCGTCGTACTTCTTCCTGCAGGCCGGTCTCGGCCCGGAGGACACCTACAAGATGAACCTCGGCACCACGGGGATTGCGTTTTTGGGCACGGTATTTCTGTGGTTTCTCTTGAACCGCTTGGGCCGCCGCACCATCTACGTGACTGGGTTTGGCGTCATGTCCGGCCTCTTGCTCTTGGTGGGCATCTTGGCCTTCCCTGCGGAGCACCGGCCTGCAGTCAAGTGGGTCCAGGCCGCCATCATCTTGGTGTGGGTGGCCACGTATGCTCTATCCATTGGGCCCATGACCTTCACCATTGTGGCTGAGATCTCTTGCACCACTTTGCGTGCCCAGTCCATAGCCTTGGCCCGGAACACCTACAACGTGTGTGCGATAGTTGCGGGCGTGGTGGAGCCGTACTTGATGAACCCGGGCGAGGCCAACCTCAAGGGCAAGACGGCGTTTGTGTGGCTTGCGACGTCGGTGCTGGTGTTTGTGTGGGCGTTTTTCCGGCTTCCGGAAACGAGAAACCGCACCTACGAGGAGTTGGACGTGATGTTTGAGAGGAACGTTCTGCTGCGCCACTTTTCCTCCTATGTGATTGATAAGAATGACTTGGGGCTTCTGCGTGTTTCTGTGGACTCCAAAAAGAGACCGGACTATGCCTCCGACTCAGATTAACCTCTGCGCAATAGCTTGGTTCCATATACTCGAAGGACATCCTCACGGCCCATTTTCGTGACTTGCCAATCCTCATACACCACAGTTGAGTACTCCAGACCACCCAGTCTTCGGGTACCACTACTTCCGGAAAACGTTGCTCGTTTCTGGTCAAATTCATACCTGATCCAAAAGAACTGGAGGAGTATATTGAAGGGTATGTAAGCAGTTGTCAACCCAGGAGTTGGTGCTGGAGCCATTGACCGCTCTGTCGACTTTCAAGTTTTCAAGTGAGTTTTGGGAAGCGTTGGTACTAAAATCCATTCCCATCTTGTTATGTCCCCGAGCTTGGCTCTGGTTCACGTTTCGTGGTGGGAAAGCGTCTTGTGAAGAGGTACCCATGACGATGTGGCCATATAAGGGCATCAGAGTGAATCCTAGTCAGAGACACTTTGAGGCGAGAGACGCCCGGTGCTTTATCTTTCTGTCTCAGCACCCTGGCACAAGAGGATCGGCTAGAGGTAAAAAAGCTCTCGTCGGGGCCAAAGATACCGACACGTGAATCTGCCTGAAGGCCTGCCTCTTCTTTCAGTCACAATGGGCCCAATCTATTCAAACCAACCTTGGAAGTGATGCTGGCGGCCAAATACTCATCTTTCCGAGACTTATTCTCTTCTTAACAATGCTCCTACATACAAGCAATCGGTCTGCCGGTGTCCATACTGAAAGCCTAACTAAGTAAATCATAGTAGCATGAAAATATGTAGAATATGTTTTGTTGTGCGTTAGAACACACAGTCTGGTACAGAGGGACTGATACATGATTGGACTTCAATAACTCTAACAAGTAAGGGACTTTTGTA
>NKZV01001119.1:0-69148 GCA_002370175.1 Metschnikowia colocasiae
GTTCTGCATGTTCAACATGTTTCATCTGTATACAGTCAGGTGAACATGCAGTGCCCGCAGGTGCACTGATTCCTCATGTTCCAACAAACGTGACGTACTTCGAGACCTTGGTGCGCACCAGATTGTTCTTTTGCTTGGCACCTTCTGAGCTCAGCGACTACTCGTTAGTGGCCACAACTTGCTGCTCCTACTCGTTAGTGGCTACAACTTGGTGCTCCTACTCGTTAGTGGCAACAACTTGGTGTTCTCCTTGGAGATCTGGTTGAACGTCCCCATCTACAATAACCTAGGACGAGAAGTACTACCGCAAAGAGTACTTGGAGAAGCACGGCTCGGACGTGAGAGACGTGCCCATCACCGACGACGAGTAAGCCCATGACTAGAGGCTCTTAGTGCTTTTATAGGGTCTAATGTTAGTGTATCTTCTGTGGTCAACTATAAACTATCTGTGGTCTATCTACTACTGAATACCCACTATGGTTGCTGTGGTCTAGACTTGGACAAGAACCTACTTCACAGTGTGGTCAGCATAGTGTACCGTAGAGACCAAGTCTGGCTATTCTAAGCTCTACTGAATGTCGACAGTTCACGAGGATATTACTGAATAGGTTAGGCGTAAGAGGGTGATGGCAAAGTGTGGCAGTATGTGTAGTGTATGATATAGTGAGTGTATGAATATAGTGAGTGTATGAATATAGTGAGTGTATGAATATAGTGAGTGTATGTACTATAAAGTATTTCATTTATTCTTTTTCATTATTCTTCTTTTTCATTATTCTTCTTTTTATACCTTCGACGATTGTCTTGTATAGCTAGACCCCGATGGTTAGCGACTACCCTGGGAAGTATGTTGCGCGTTACAGAAACCTTCGCTAAACTGGAACGAAATGTTGTCTTCATAAATCTGATAAGTGTGGATCTTCAGTATACTTCAGTCATCTATTTCCTACCTGGATCTAAGTATACTTGGAACTCCCTGATGCCCTGTTCCTTGTTGTTCATAAGACCGTCTCTTAAATATTCCATCGTGGCTGTGTAGCCATGTCAGTAGACTGCATATACTGCTAGCACAGCCTCCCACCTTGCTATATCTTTCATCTGCTAGTTTCCTTGTGACCTTGCAGGACTTCGCCAGATGTTGCTCTGCATGTTCAACAGGCGGGTTCTATGCGGTGGGTCTGTGTGCAGGACGCAGTGCTGGCAGAAGTTCCCCATACATTTTCGGCAGAACACTCTGGGCTGCTGCAAAAAAGCGTCTCCCAGGGACGAGTCGAACGTCCGATCTCAAGATACCTATTTTCCGTTACAGTCTTGTGCCTTAACCAGCTAGGCCACCGGGAGGTTATTGAAATAGACTCAAAAATTACAGGACTTCCCCAGCCCAGATCCACTCCTTGAAGGCCACCATTGAAGGTTCATGGTCTCTGCCGTCTGCCCAGCGTAGGCTTGATTATCCGGAGGTAGTGCGCGAACCATCGGAGATGTAAGATCCTTAAAGACTGCAACCAATTATACAATACCATCTACATTCCGTTTCATTACTAAGCTCAATTATCCCCTTATAAACATTCTTTTCATTATTCTTCTTTTTATACCTTCGACGATTGTCTTGTATAGCTAGACCCCGATGGTTAGCGCACTACCCTGGGAAGTATGACCGACACTGGAAGTCTAGGCCATTGAAGCTGGCGACCAGCCACTGCTAAAATTCCCGAAACCGTCAGCCTGCCAGTCAGACTATAAGTAGCCTACGACCTTTTGGATCCTCGTCACTGAATTACAAGGTACTAACGTTACGAAAGGTTTATTTCCAGATTTATTATTTATTTATTTCCAGATTTCTTGCAGATTTATTTCTTTGCACATTGGATTCTTGAAATCGTTAGTACTTGATTCAGTGTGTTCGTTCCTCAAAAGTATCGTAGGCTACTTAGAGTCAGACGGCTGTTTCAGCTCCTGAAGTGGAGACCAGCAGAGGGTTGGTAGCCGGCCGAAGAATGCCCCGGTGGATGCTGGCTGCTAGACGTACAGCGAAATTAATCTGAAAAGATGCTGACTTATGTAAGCTATTGGATTGCATCTATGTGGAGTAATTGCGTTCTCTACTATTTCAGAAAGTCTATATTTCAGAAAGTCTATATTTCAGAAAGTCTAATCCTAGACAGAAGTAACCAGATTAACATATATTTATTAATATATCCATAGTTAGAAATAACTTTATAAAACTATATTATAAAAATGAGAACTATGAACACAAGTAACGAAATTTAATCGACTGCAATAAAAGCTGAAGTTGTCAACGAGTACTTAGCCGGTACGGAGTCAAGGTCTTCGTAGATGCATTGTATGCAGATGGCTAAGGCATTACGTACAGGTCTTAGGTGAGTGGAACTTAGACGAGAGGACTGTTCAGGTCTTAGACGAGAGAAGTATAAAGACGCACTGAGACCCCGTCTCAGGACGCTGGTCTGCTAGGTACAACTTGCATTTCCCTGTATACTTGAATGTACTAAAACATAGGTTGAAACTTCCTGCCTATCGTGGGGATCTTGAATTCTGAGTCCGCGTGGATCTCTAGGTATAACCTGTTCAAGTTCACGAATAACTAATGTATCTTGGTGAAGTCAGGTCTTGTCTTCTCTTTTCAATTGTGATTCCTCTGAGCTGTTGCCTTCTCGAGTCTTTCAAATTCTTTCAAATTCTTTCAAATTCTTTCAAATTCTTTCAAATTCTTTCAAATTCTCGTATGTATCCCATGGAATTCTTCTGTAGACGCCGACAGTTGCTTCCTATGAGAGTGTTGGTTCTTAACTCTTTTGCTTCTTCAATATCTTTTGGGTTCAACGGATGGAGTTCATAAGCTCTTTCTATTGCAATATCATTTGAGTTGGGCAAATGGCGTTTGATAGTTAATTCTTTAGTTTCTTAGTCGGTTTGTTAGGATATCGTCTGTCACATGGGAATATCTGTGTCTTCGTTTTCAATGTTCACTGTTTTCAATGATTTGTTTGAGCATTCTTCACTTTCAAGAATTGTATCATACTTTGTCACTTTCAAGAATTGTATCATACTTTGTCACTTTCAATAATTGTATGATTAATCTCTTCCATTATTTGTATGGTCATCACTATGTTGTATTCATTGATCATCATTGTCTTACAATAATTCACTTTGAGATAGATTATTATTTTTAGGGTTAAATCATTACTATTTATTATTTCATTATTATTTTAAGGGTTAAATCATTACTATTTATTATTTCATTATTATTTTAATTATTTCATTGTCTTTTATGTATTCTTTTAAAACACCAACGGAATTCGGCCCACGGTTCCATGTCTACATGCTCCATTTCCCTCAGACATAGCTGGTATTTCTCAGACGTAGCTGGGTATTTCTCAGGCATAACTGGCTTATTTCACCAGAGATGTTGTATTTCCTCAGACGTAGTTGCCTTTTCCATCAGTCAATTAGCAATTCCAACCGATAATCACCTTCAAATATGACTTGGTCTCTGTCATAATACCACGGAAAGCTACCTCAACACAAAATAATCCTTTCTAGAACCTTGTTGAAGTGGTGTCAGGGAGACATGAATAAAGATTTTAGCATCATAACTTGTAGTGTCATTTATAAAGAGGAATAGCCATGACTTTCTCCCAAATCAATAACTTTTCGAGATTTCTGTTATAATGAGTAATTAGAGCCATGACACCTCAAGAGGTGTGAGTGTCGTTTGACATAATAATTCATACAAAAGCCTTTTCTATGGAAGAAAGCGGCCTCAGTACCAACGGTTGCAAAATTCGGAATGGGATGTGGATTTCAGAAGAAACGAGATGAAACCTTTTTTGGATGAGATTGACCTTCAAAACGGTCCCTTTTCCTGTCCTTAACATTACCTCGTGTGATCCGAAACTTTTCCAAATTGAGGTTAGGAGCCCGTTCAGACTGACATGCGATCCAACTTATCAGAAGCTGTACTAAACATTATCAAAGAATCTACCAGAAACCAAATAATTCGATAAATCTACAGCTACGCATGACCATCAGAGAAATCTAGTTCTTCATACTTACCTCAATTGTTGCTGACGTTGTCACCAATGTGTACATTGGGGTTTGAGGTTTGCGGTCAAAATTTACCTAAATAGATGAAGCACCAGGTCGATACCAGCACCGGGTCGATAAAATACCAGCACCGGGTCGATAAAATACCAGCACCAGGTCTGGAGTTGGAGGAGTCCTTCACACCTGGTCAGCAAAACGTGTCCTTGGTACCAGCAGAGCCCAACGTCTCCAGAACAGCCTCGTTATTCTCGTCATCGTGGACCTGAGGCAAGACCAAGTTCACGATCAAGCCAGAGAATCCGGTGACGAAAAACAACGGCTCAACACCATGGCATCAAACCCCAGCAACGATGCGTTGCCAGAGTCAAGCGGGCCCTTCTGGTGAAGTGGTGCAGAAGATTTTGACTCCAGCAACAGCCCCAGACGTGAAGAACGACGTCATGCCTCCCGAGACGAGCTTTCGAATCCACACAACGGCTGGCAAACCGGTAATGCCCTTGCTATCAAGAAAAGCACCAGCAGCCCACTGTTGGCAGAAACCACACGGTTGTTTTGCGCAAAAGTCGACATGGGCGTGGGCCCTTCAAGCCTGATAACCTCCATTGTATCACCACTCCGTTGTATCACCCCTCCGTTGTACCACCAGTCTCAAGGTGATGTACAGTGCCAAAACCGCCAAGACAATCGGAATCAGTCTCGGTAATCAGTCTCACTGTCAAGTCTAGCGTCAGACTGACTAGGTAGTTTGCCTCATCCTACATGGGCCAAACAGTAAGTATTAATAATTGTACAGGAACTCTCTATGTTAGCGGCCGACGTACTTGAGTTCAAAGTAGCGCACGACGTTGAAGCCAATGCATGAAAAGGCTGCGCCCAACTCGAAGCCAACGTCGCCGCCGAAAGCGCCAATGCGGCGCCCAATCACTCCCTGGTACCACGCCTGGCCCATGCCGAGAACCACGCCGGCAACGCCACAGCAGAAGCCAAACACTCCCGCGTACCCCACAGGATACGACCGCTTGTCGTTGAAGTTGATGTAGTCGTATGCAGACCAGCGGCCCTTGTTCCAGATAAAGTGCTGCGAGAGAGACATGGCCTCGTAGATGGCAAGGTAGTAGGCAATGAGGTTCATGAAGTTCTCCATCACAGACTCAAAGTGGTAGTACGCAGGGATGCAAATGGCCAACGTCACAAAGTTGCCCACCACGGTCCAGAAGATCCGGGGAACCTTTCTGAGCGGCGACCACACACTCTGGGCCGATAATCCCACCGAGTACATGTTGGGCACGTTGTTGGCCACGGTGGAGAGCGCAAGGATCACACACAAAAACTGGCCAAACCCGTGCAACGAGTCCTCCACGAGAATGGCGTACACCAAGCCTCCAATGGCTTTTTCCAAGTACAATTCCTTCCATCTGGTGTTGGTGAGCGTGCCGGTAGCACAGGCCGCACCCAAGATCATGGTGAAAATCAAAGGCATCAACAACCCAAACAAAATGCCAAAGAAGATCTTGAAGGCATTGGCGTTACGGGGCTGGTACACCGTGTAGTCCGAAGCATAGGTGGTCCATCCGGTGGCAAAGCCGAAAATGGTGCCTCCAAACGACAAGACGTTTCCGGCGGTGGTGGGGCCGCCAATGGTGGTGCCCCAGGTGAAGTTGCCCGAGATCTTCATGCGCGCAAGAATGGCAAGGAACGCCACCAAGTTGGGGATCCACGACCACTTCTCATAGGCGTGGATGATGTTGTAGCCAAAAAACGTAATCAAGATGGTGCACACCACCAAGATAAGGCATCCTGCCCATGGGGGACAAGCGCCGTTGTTGACGATGTTCAAGAGCTGGGCCAGCGCCATGATGTTCACGGCACCCCACCCCACACACGCGATCATATTGATAAACGCAAATATCCGCTGGCCATAGTCACCCACTAAAAACCGCGATAAGATCATTTGACGGAGCCCCAAACGACACCCAAAAATAGAGAAGAACGCCACGGGAGCACCGCCCAAGAGATTGAAGAAAATAATCACCATGATACACTGGAAAAACGAGAGGCCGAACACCGTGACACCCAAGGCGCCGAGCGAGAACGTGGCAATCACCATGTTGGCCGACCACCACATGGAAGCAGCGTTAAGCACGGAGTCGTCGTGCTTCTCTTCGTCGGTGACCAATTCGATACCTTTGGTCTCGCAGTTGATGTAAGCGGCCCAGCGGTTAAGAAAGGAGAGGTGGGCCTCGGAGGTCTGGGCCTCGCCGTGGTCCAGCGTAAGCGACTTTTCGTAAGCGTCTAGCGACGAGCCTTCTTTTGCAGCCACATCGCCCACACGTTTTTCGTCCATTTTATGATTATATGTGTAAACTAGGGAGGCCTAGAGTGAAACACTGAGAAGCGAGGAGCACTAAAAAGCAGGATTTCCAGGGAGGATTTGAAGGGAGCGCTCGTTATATAAAGGATGCGATGCTCGAAGGGCGTCTCACGTGACCAGGCGAACAGCTGATTAGGTTGTTCCTGCAGACGGCGGCGCGCTTGTGGTGGGCAGGAAAAACTAGGCCCCCGAGGCCGTCTTATATGCGGTGCCGTTGCGCTGATAAGGCATCCACGATACGGCCGAGTGGTGTGAAGGGTTCTGTGCAGGTGCCATGCGCGCGCCGATCCACTTTAGCTGGAAAAAGAAATTCGCGCTCCTGCATCCGCCCGGTGCCGTTCTCCTTCCGCGAAAAGCCGTCTCTGTTGCGCAGGCCCATTGGCCAGATACCTCCGCGCTTCTGCACGGCACACTGCAACACCATGTTAACGCACGCTCAGAAAGCCCAGTGGATCCGAAGATGCGGGCCTGTATGCAGGCAGGCGCTTTAAGCGTATGTGTAAGGTTGTTTCGTGAAGCCTATTGACTGCTCATGAAGCGTGCAGTGCTCATGAAGCGGTGTCGGGGCGTCGCCAGAGCCGGGTATGCAGTACTGCAGATAGGCTCTTCCGCGGGCCGCCCGCTCAGATAAGAGTCCCGCGACACATCCGTACACCCCGATAAGAAATAGTCGGCCTCGGGTGGTCACGTGCACCGAGGAAGGTCTGCATGTGCATGTCACGTGCACCTCTCTTCAACTGTCAACGAGTACCTAGCATGTACGGAGACGAGGTACTTCGTGGATATGTTGGATGCAGACGGCTAAGGCATTATGTACAGGACCCAGACGTGTAAAGTGATGATTCCACTTCCGCGTCGAACTTATGTGAGTCCGGTTCACCATAGATCAACCAAGGAGTACAGTCCAGGGTAGGACGAGGTCTATGGTTTAAAGATCTCATGGTCGTCAAGACAGGTAAACACTTCCTCATCTGTGTTAATATCAGGCAGAGTTCTCTGCCGTGTCAGGATCCTCAACAGCTACACGAGCACTTCTTGTGGGTCTGGTTGAGGGAGCCATCGTAGTATGATCCCAGGGTTTAACTTGATTACCTTATAAATAAGGGCGGCAGCCCCTCCTTTTATATTGGAGTGGACCTTCACCACCACAAAAGGGGCTAGTGTGCATACACACATGGAGACAATTAGATCTGGAGTCCTTTGACCCCGCATTTAGACATGTCTAAGTGCCGTGTATAATTTGCTCACTCAGTCTTTGACCTCCAAGACGAGAGGGCTGTGCAAGTCTTAGACGAGAAGAGAAGTATAAGACGTACTGACACCCCGTCTCAGAACGTCGGTCTTGTAAGGTACAACTTACATCCCCCTGTATATTAATATATACTAAAACATAAGTTGAAATCAACTGCCCTCCAGTCAACTCAAACGGTCTACTCAACCATTTTCAGTGTTATCCGTAATGATTCATGTAACTAACTACTCGTTTGTGAAACTGGGATCAGTCGAGATGGTAGACCAGGTTGGGCGTGCAACAGTAGAGCAGTAACGGTGAGTGAAAGTATTAAATCTTAAAGTATTACCAAGAGGTAAGAATATAGTAGTTTCCAACTACTAAGAAAAATTAAATTAAGATTAAATACCGCAAGGAAGTAGAATAAACAGCAGTTATAGAATGACGTACCTCTTGTATGGGCCAGTGAGATATTTAGTGAATTTTTATATATAGATATAAATTAAAGTAGGCCCAAAAGCACGATCCATGTCCAAGTGTATGTTAAACCTTAAAGGTTTATGACTCAATAGGTAATTGTAGTAATAAAGAGGTGTGCTGACAGACAAATCTGGTTTGCAGCAGTTTTCTGCGAAATATATTCATATCGCACTTAAAGCAATGCCTACCGAAATATCCTAAGTCGTAATATTAAACACAACAAAATCATCCAATTCTTAATCTGTTAATTTTCAGACTTACGTTTATTGAATGTGACTTGGGTCTAGTCCACGTTATCTTCACTCGGGGAGAACTCCTCGAAGAATCGTGCTGACGGAAGTTCTGTACCGTTGTCTTGAGTGACGAACGATATCTTTCTATCGCTTTCGTCGTGTCAGGTGATAGTTCACTATGGATGACCTCCGCCTCGTCGTCAATGACGGTGATATGTCGGGTCTGTTTCCGTTCAACACTGGCATTTGCTCTAGGTAATGCGATTGTCACGAACTTGTCCTCTGGGAAGTTCGTGTTTATACAAGGTAAGTTGATCAGCAGAAAGTATTCTGCCGAACTTAGAATTGAGATATTTTGCAACTTGGAGCTAAAATGTGATGCATTTAGGCTTCTAAATCAGCCTCTGCGACCTCTGCTTCAGCAGTTCATCTGCGGCTTCCAACTTGGCGATTTGAGCCTTTGCTTTCTCAATGTTAGCCTTTGTTTGTTCCTCTTGCTTCGATTGCAAAGCAGTCAAAGTTTCTTTCAAAACCGGCACTTTTGGAACATCGTCACTGTTGGTAATGAAATTGACAAATCACTCAAAGAGCGATGTATCAGTGTCAACGGTGAAGTTGTTGCTTTTTTGAGCCTTCTTGTTCTTGGATTTTGATCCTCAAAAATGATTGTGGCTCTTTTGATAATGACCTTTTATCACTGCTTTGTGGGGATTGAAACTGGAACAGCACTTATAGCTTTGGGGAATTATAATTTATCAAAACATTTAAACCTCGGATCAGTTAATGTGGTAAGGAGTCACTTATTGCGATAAGGTGAGAAGGAAACAACCTAGACTATTAGATGAATGTTCCAATATTAATTAGTGAAAATCTGACCTACTTTTATATCTACCTTAGTAGATTTAGAAAAGTAAAATCATAGATTTACATTATTTATCTTAGTTAAACTGAAGATTATAGGGGAATTAAATTATAGACAATTAGTGGGTTTGACAGTAGAGTAGAGTAGAGTAGAGTAGAGTAGAGTAGAGTAGAGTAGAGTAGAGTAGAGAAGAGTAGAGAAGAGTAGAGTAGAGTAGAGTATAGAGTAAAGTATAGAGTAGAGTAGAGTAGAGTGTAGAGTAAAGTATAGAGTAGACTATAGAGTGCAATAGAGAGTGCAATAGAGAGTGCAATAGAGAGTAGACTATAGACTAGAGTATACAGTAGAGTATAGAGTAGATTACAGACTATAGATAGATTACAGACTATACATCACAGACTATACATCACAGACTATAGAGTAGACTAGAGTAGACTAGAGACTAGAGACTAGAGACTAGAGACTAGAGACTAGAGACTAGAGACTAGAATAGACTAGAGACTAGACTAGAGACTAGAGTAGACTCGAGTAGACTAGAGACTAGAGTAGTCTAGAGTAGTCTAGAGTAGTCTAGAGTAGTCTAGAGTAAACTAGAGACTAGACTAGACTAGACTCGACTAGACTACAGTAGACTACTCTATTATGTTGTACTTCTAGACCTAATCTGTGTTGGTTGATGATCATGCGAGAATGGACGTTCTTGCGGGTCAAGTCTGCTTCCGAGCTTGTCTTCTGACCAGGAGCCGGCAATGCCAGGCCACTTCTGCATGGAAACGAGACTCATTGTTCCGTCTAGGCGTTTCTCATTTCGTCGTGTACCCATAGAAGTCGTAGATAGTATAGAGTAGAGTGGATAGGTATAGATAGTACTAGTATACTGCTACTACTACTACTACTACTACTTTCTACTAGTACTACTACTAGTACTACTTACTACTACTAGTACTTACTACTACTAGTACTTACTACTACTAGTACTTACTACTACCACTTACTACTACTGCTTACTATTACTACTACTACTTACTACTACTACTTACTAGTAGTACTTACTACTACTACTTACTAGTAGTACTTACTACTACTACTTACTAGTAGTACTTACTACTACTGGTACTTACTACTAGTACTTTCTACTAGTACTACTACTGCTTACTACTAGTACTTACTACTAGTACTACTTACTACTACTACTACTAGTACTTACTATTACTACTACTTACTACTACTAGTACTTACTACTAGTACTTACTACTACTACTTACCAGTAGTACTTACTACTACTACTTACCAGTAGTACTTACTACTACTACTACTACTACTACTACTACTACTACTACTTTCTACTTTCACTACTACTTTCTACTACTTTCTACTACTTTCTACTACTTTCTACTACTTTCTACCATGCTATAAACTACTTTAATACACTATTAGACTTCACTCTCTGCTACTCTCTGCTACTCTCTGCTACTCTCTGCTACTCTACTTTCTGTCTCTACTGAAAGGTTGAATGTATAAAAAACCTTTCCAGAACTATTCAACGTCTTCCATTCATTACGTCACCGTTCCATATCCAAGTAGTGGAATTACCAGTTTCCCTTTCCCTCCCAAAATGAACATGTAACAATGCACTGATTTTATATATATAAATTGTTAGATTCGAAATGAACATGTAACAATGCACTAATTTTATATATATATTGTTAGATTCTTTGATAACGCTTAATACTTTGTATTCAGTGTATTCGTTGATGGTTCCTCAAGGATCCCGGGGTCTATATATAGGCGAACAGCTACGGCGTTCGGCTGTTCGAGTGCCGTAGTGGAGCTCGTTCCTACTCCATGTCTCCCTTCTAGAAGATTCCATAAGGGAATCTTCTTTGTTAGAAGACTCTCGAGCAGCGTAGGCTCTCTGATCCTGATGGGTAGTGCGTTACCCATCGGGGGTCTATATATTTATTATATAGAGAAATATATTTATTATAATAGAGAAATATATTTATTATAATAGAGAAATATATTTATTATATAGAGAAATATATTGATTATAATAGAGAAATATATTTATTACAATAGAGAATCGGGTCTAAATTAATAACAGTATATAATCAAAAAGATAGGGAGCAGAATATATAATGGATAATTATAAAGATTGCTGGCTTGAGTAATAGATAATACAAGATTATCCCTTATTCATAAGGTTTACTATAAACGAACGGTCCCTAAGATTGATATAGAAATATAATTAATGGGTGAACAGGAGAATAAAAATGAACCGTACTGTAGTCTATGCGGTAGAGTATGGACGTGCATTAATAGGCGGTCCATACGGCAAGCGAATAGTAGATTTTGAGTATAGTAAGGATATGTAGTAGTAGTCTAAATTGGGCAGAGTAGTAAGAGAAGTCGTCTAGCAGTAATATCTACAAGTTAGCCCGGCTGAGGCGAGGTACGCCTACGCTGTTGGTCCGTGAGAGGTGTCAACCAGCCAGCTCTAGGCCAGCCTATGGGTAGCCAGCCTGCGGTCTCCGTAGTGGTCGTTGCCAACCAGCAACTGGCCTAGTAGCCATGGTTCCTTTCGTGATGGTCAACACGACCGAGCGCTACCGGTGGATCCAACTGTAAGCACTACTGAGTGAAGTGCTGAGTAAGTGCTGAGTAGGAAGTGAAGTCCTAAGTAATATGTAGTAAGTACTGAGTAATAAGTACTAAGTGAAGTACTGAGTAATAAGTACTAAGTAATAAGTACTGAGTAATGAGTACTGAGTAACAAAATGTAAGTCCTAAGTAATATGTAGTAAGTAATATGTAGTAAGTACTGAGTGATAAGTCTGAGTAAGAAGTGAAAGTAATAAGTACTAAGTACTAAGTAATATGTAGTGAGTACTGAGTAATAAGTACTGAGTAATCAGTACTGAGTAATAAGTGCTGAGTAAGAAGTGAAAGTACTAAGTCCTAAGTAATATGTAGTAAGTACTGAGTAATAAGTCCTGAGTAATAAAGTGAAAGTAATAAGTACTGAGTAATCAGTACTGAGTAAGAAGTGAAAGTACTAAGTAATATGTAGTAAGTACTGAGTAATAAGTACTGAGTAGTAAGTACTGAGTGAAGTGCTGAGGAGTAAGTACTGAGTAGTAAGTACTGAGTAATAAGTACTCAGTGATAAGTCCTGAGTGATAAGTCTGAGTAAGAAGTGAAAGTAATAAGTCCAAGTCCTAAGTAATATGTAGTAAGTACTGTAGTAAGTACTGTAATAAGTACTGTAGTAAGTACTGTAGTAAGTACTGTAATAAGTACTGTAGTAAGTACTGTAATAAGTACTGTAGTAAGTACTGTAATAAGTAATATGAGTATGTACTGAGTGTTGTCAGTACTAAGTTAAGCCAAGTACTAGTATGTAAGATCAAGAACCTGGTAGAGGGCAGCTCACAAGTCCATCGATGCGGTTCGACCACTGACTACTATTAGAGCAACTACGACCTCTTGAGACCTGGTCTGCCTAGACAGGCTTCAGCAACTCTTCGCTCTGATTGCATGGGAATTGCATTCTTATGACTCAAACTTCATCAACTCTCATTCATTGTCCACTTGCAGCTTGACTTCTCCGTTGGGATGCACACTGTAAGGTCGTGTACCAGTGTAGAGTCATCACGACAGTCACGTCAGAATCTTAGTGGTCAAGCATGGTGAAAATAGACAAATGTACTGAACTAGGCTCCTACTCCTTAGAAAACAACAAAACAAATATATCCAGAATGGTAATAGGCGGCCCTATATGCTTCGAATACTTAAACAAACAATGACTTGGAGTAAACTATACTGTAAGGCGTACAAAAGATATGCATAGAACACTTAGAATTCACAAAAATTGGCTTACGAATTAGCTACTAAAAGAAAATTAGTAATAAACAGAATGAGCAAAAAAATATAAGAAACTTGATCCCCAAATCCCAATTTCGCTTTTATGAACTATTACCAAAACCAAAAACACCCACTTCCACCCAGTTTCGTTTTATCCACTAATCCCAAACTACCAAAATCCCAAACTACCAAAATCCCATTACTACCAAATTCGCTTTTATGGACTAACCCACACTTTTCCCGTATTTGCGATTTCCACGCTACCCTATTCACCCAACTCATTCTTGTGTATTCCCAACTAAATGTAGACACTTGTCCTATTCCCTACTGGGGTGGCACTTATATATACTTTTTATCGTGTAATTCCCTTAGCCTGTTGAGTCCCTAAAACTCAGGAGTTCTGTCTAAGACTCGGGAAAGGAAAGTTCGGTCTGTTAAGGTCCTGTGAGAGTCTCTGCTGGCGTTCATCCTGAGATAAGCACACTTGATCTAGCATCAAGTAGGGGAGTGAGAGTTTTCTTCGGAATCTATCCGGCTTAACCTTAATTAATTTTATTTCTCCTCACTGCCCTAAGACTACCGCTGAAATTAAGCATATCAATAAGCGGAGGAAAGAAACCAACAGGATTACCTTAGTAACGGCGAGTGAAGCGGTCAAAGCTCAAATTTGAAATCTTCGGAATTGTAATTTGACGGATAGAATTGCTATTAAAAAAGTTCACTGGAGTGACGCCAAAGAGGATAGCCCCGTTAATTAAAGCACTATAATTCCTAAGAGTCGGGTTGTTTGGGAATGCAGCTCAAAGTGGGTGGTAAAGTCCATCTAAAGCTAAATATTGGTGACCGATAGCGAACAAGTACAGTGATGGAAAGAGGAAAGGACTTTGAAAGAGTGAAATGGTAGGTGAAATTGAAAGGGAAGGGGGAGATTTCAAGACAATACTTCGGTGTTACTTGACCACATCTTGCTCTTTTCACCCGTCTTGAAACACGGACCAAGGAGTCTAACGATTATGAAGTATTTGAGTAAATCCAGTTGGTAAGTGGGCCCAGGTCTCCAGCAGGGTAGCTAGCCTTTGAACATTCCATTTCATGGTCTCTGAGTACGAGAGTATGCACATACCTAGAGTCAGTGGTAGTCAGTGCCACTACCGCCCGGATGGTAAGTACACTACCATGGGCAGAAGAGGTCTAGGTTTCAATAACTCGTGCCCCTATGCTGTGCTCGTGCCCCTATGCTACACTCCCAGAATCATGCTACAGTATGCAGATAGACCCGTTGGTGCATCTCAAGCTGCAAACTTTGGGTGCAAATTGTGACTGGTGCGAATTGTGACTGGTGCGAATCTCAGCTGGCTGGGTGCAAAATGTGACTGGGTGACACTACTCTAGATGTACACATGGAGCGTACTGGAAAATTACACTGAGAAAAGCTCAACTCGGCTATACCAATCCGCTACTATGACTGAAGGTCAAAGGGCTGAAGGTTCAAGCTTATGGCCTTAGAGGGTCTAAGGTTAAGAGCGACCCATCTCATTCAGGCCCCCTGGTACCGTCCACGTAGCAGTAGACCACGGCCGTCACCGGTCAACAGTGTAGTTAAAGTTCAAAGCATCCATTGGCGTCGACAGTAGAGCAGTTGGAGGTAGGCTATGATTACTCTAGCAGAGGCTATCACAGTTCACTGCAGAGCTTAGTACCGCTAGAGTACTGGTAGATTCTACTGTAGAGTACCCTGTAGAGTAGTAGAGTAGTACTTTAGTAAAGTAGTAGCAGCACTAGTAGTACTTTAGTAAAGGAATAGAGTAGTACTAGTAATACTCTATTAAAGGAGTAGAGTAGTACTAGTAATACTCTTTTAAAGTAGTAGCAGCACTAGTAGTACTTGAGTAAAGTAGTAGCAGTACTGGTACTCTATTAAAGTAGTAGAGTAGTAGTAGTAATACTCTATTAAAGTAGTAGAGTAGTACTAGTAATACTCTATTAAAGTAGTAGAGTAGTACTAGTAATACTCTATTAAAAGAGTAGAGTAGTACTAGTAATACTCTATTAAAGTAGTAGCAGTACTAGTAGTATTTTAGTAAAGTAGTACAGTACTAGTAAGGTAGTAAAGTAGTACAGTACTAGTAAGGTAGTAAAGTAGTAGAGTACTAGTACTCTATTAAAGTAGTTGAGTAGTACTAGTAATACTCTATTAAAGGAGTAGAGTAGTACTAGTCGTACTCCATTAAAGGAGTAGAGTAGCACTAGTAATACTCTATTAAAATGTAGCACTAGTAGTACTTTAGTAAAGTAGTAGTACTAGTAGTACTTTAGTAAAGTAGTAGAGTAGTACTAGTAATACTCTATTAAAAGAGTAGAGTAGTACTAGTAATACTCTATTAAAAGAGTAGAGTAGCACTAGTAGTACTTTAGTAAAGTAGTAGTACTAGTAATACTCTATTAAAATAGTAGAGTAGTACTAGTAATACTCTATTTAAATAGTAGGGTAGTACTAGTAATACTCTATTAAAGTAGTAGAGTAGTACTAGTAATGCTCTATTAAAGTAGTAGAGTAGTACCAATAGTACTTTAATAAAGTAGTAGCACTAGTAGTATTCTATTAAAGGAGTAGAGTAGTAATAGTAATAGTCTATTAAAGTAGTAGAGTACTAGTACTAGATTAAAGTAGTAGAGTACTAGTACTAGATTAAAGTAGTAGAGTACTAGTAGGTAGTAAAGTAGTAGGTAGTAAAGTAGTAGAGTAGTAGCCATCTAATACAGTAAGTAGAGCTCTATAGTAGTCAGGGCCAGTGTTGTCACGCCACCTTTCGATGTGTTCCGCTATACGAAGAGTGCTATTCGAAGAGTCCTGAATCTTTGAAAGGAAAAGCCCCGATTCAGACAACGTAATTCCCTTAGTGCTCCGGCCAAAAGCCACTCGTCTAGTACTTTACTCCGGTCGTTCCCATGGCTTACGAAACGCCAATACGAACCAGCCGTAAGCGAGGACCCAACCGAAAACCTTCTCCATCGCAACCGTTTGTCTCACGTCCATTCGCAACCGTTTGTCTCACGCGGATCGTTGCATGCTGATTGGAAAGGCTGCTCAAAGTGGCTTCAAGCCTTCGCCGTGCTGTGCGTCGCTTTTAAGACGATACTTCCACTAGCACCTTGCTCTAGAGGCCTTACTACCAGATATCGTGCAATTTTCTCTACGCTGTTCCTTTCCTATGTCGAGGTAATTGTGATGTGCTTCACTCCAGGAATGGCCAGTCATTTCTCACCACTCAGGAATGGCCAGTTTTGTCTGCAGATCAAGCCACAAACGATACAGTGGGATGGACAGTGCAGCTCCGACGCTGTAGAGTACTACTGTAGAGTACTACTGTAGAGCACTAGTAATACTACACTAGAGTGGTACAATAGTAGCCCAGTAGAGGAGTACTAGTAGTCCACAGTACAGTACTTCAGTAGAGTGCTAGTAGCAATACTACAATGACTAGTAATCCAAAGTAGCGAACTACTACAGAGTACTTCTAGTGATACTACCAAGTTACAGTAGAGTACCACAGTAGAGTAGTACTAGTACTACTGTAGAGTAACTACTGTAGAGTAACTACTGTAGAGTAACTACTGAAGAGTAACTACTGTAGAGTAACTACTGAAGAGTAACTACTGTAGAGTAACTACTGTAGAGTAACTACTGTAGAGTACTGTAGAGAACTGTAGAGTACTGTAGAGTACTGTAGAGTACTGTAGAGTACTAGTAATACTAATGTAGAGTACACATATAGTAGTACAGTAGTACAGTAAAGTGCACTATAATACTGAGACTACTGTAGAGTACTAGTAATACTACAACAGTGATGCTGGTACTACAGTAGTACAGTAATACTGAAGTAGTGCTGTGTACATTACAGTGCGCCCAGTAGCAGTCTCGTGTATACTTCATCAAGTACCACTAGTCTACATTAGCGAACTAGTCATACTTGGTAGACCCATGGTGGTACTTCCAATTGGTACTACGGTATTAGAGTATCTGCCGTAGCCGGAGACCTTCTTTCTTGCACACTTCGGTCTCGTTAGTGCTGTATCTGTACAGTCGTAAGCCAGTTGACAGTAAATAAGAAGCTAATAATATAGAAGCTACTCCCATTAAAAGTATAATATTGCATTATATGATCTAATGTAATCCTGTTAATGTAATGAATGGTTTGTAATTCAACTTTATATAAAGCTAATAAATTTACTAGGAAATAATAAATCACTTACCAGGAAATAATAACCAATACTATTTGCTAATATTAAATAAGGTGATAATATGTTGATTCTTTATTTTTGATATTTAGGCTGCAGCCCAAGCCGGTCCTGGTTAAAGCCGTCCTCTAACCGTCCAACCGGTAGAAGCCAGTGCTCTTGCTTTGAACCAGCACCACTTGAGCCCGTCACCATGGCTTCTGCACTGTATTCAGGAAGTGATAGGCACCAAAACCAGAGAAACAGAATTAGGAAGAAATGGATTCACACTCAATGAAATTAGATGAATCGGCAATGAACCAGAATTGAAGAAATCAAAGCACATATATAACACACCGGAATGAAATCCGAACTGAGAACAAGCTGAGAATCATCATATCATAGATAATCATATCATAGATAATCATATCATAGATAATCATATCATAGATAATCATATTAGACCCCCGATGGGTAACGCACTACCCATCAGGATCAGAGAGCCTACGCTGCTCGAGAATCTTCCAGAGGGAATTTCCAGAGGGAATCTTCTAGAAGGGAGACACGGAGTAGGAACGAGCTCCACTACGGCACTCGAACAGCCGAACGCCGTAGCTGTTCGCCTATATATAGACCCCGGGATCCTTGAGGAACCATCAACGGATACACTGAATACAAAGTATTAAGCGTTACGCCGATTATATCATCTCTTGACTTAGAATTCAGATGCCGTTTTGAGGAGCTAAACAGGTTTATTGCCTCATCATTTTATGTATTTCCACCGTCCAAGTGGAGAATTCTGGAATTAATTTTCTCTATTACGATTTCTTTTCCTTATTACATTTTGAGATTTCTGTTTCTATTGGTGAACACAGTTTCCGTAGCCACCACCATAGTGCTATTTTGTATCTTTCTTACTGCGCAGGTCATCTATCAACTTATACAATTATCTAAGAGTTAATCCTGAAGGGGATAGTAAGCCTTCCAAGCATTCTAAGCCTTACCTTTAGCTATCAATAACAATCAGTGTTAAGTGACGTAATACATACAATACTTAGTACATTTAATACAATACTTAGTACATTTAATACAATACTTAGTACATTTAATACAATACTTAGTACTTTTAATACAATACTTAGTACATTTAATACAATCAATCTACAATTCTACATATTAATACACTTAATACAGAAACCACTCAACAGAATCAATACAGATCACATTCAACAGATTTAAGACTAGATTGAGGTCTAACTACAGACCTATACAGACTCAAATGTACCCTGCAACAGGCTTTATGAAATAATGCATATTGTGCATACTCTACAGACGAGTGGTACTTAGACCATAAGACTCAGATCAAGCCTACACAAGTACTTTTAACACTAAGTATTAGACCCCGATGGTAAGCGCACTACCCATTAACAGCCTACGCTACTCCATCATGTGGAGGTCAGACCCTGAATGGGAGTCAAACTCCCTCGACAGTCTCAAACCTAAAAGAGCTATCTTGTTTCTTATCTCAAACCCAAATGATTGTAAGCCACGGCCGAGATAGACGCCCAAAGTCCACCAGAACGCCTGATTCTTGAGGAATCATACGAATACACTGAGTAAAGTTCTAAACTTTAAGAATCTAGCATCCAGCATTATATTATTAAATAGGACTCAGAAGGTGCAAGATATGCACTTACAGAAAACAGACTTACAGAAAACAGACTTAAGCCTAAAGCGCATGCTAGTTCTTGTGTACGTCTAATTATGTGCCATCCATTTGATCGTCGGACGTCAAGGGTCTCATCAGACGATCAAGGGTTTCATCAGACCTAAGGCAGGAGGGACAGCTTCGCTTCCTCGACGTACGTCTTGCGGAGTATAACAGATATAGGTACAACTGACAGAACTCAGACTGACAGAACTCACAGACAGAACTCACAGACAGGTTTGGAAATGGGATATGGTAGTACTCCCCCGGATCAGTTTACCATACTATAGGTATGGCAACCTGGGAGTGTGGTCTCTGGCGGGCACATGATTAGTAGATCAGCTAGGGTAACCCTGACCTGTTGGTAACTCCAGACTACTTGCCTAGTAAGCTGCACGGAAAGGGAAGTAGATCCGTAGCGCTATGGCACCTCGGCATAGCTGCCATGAAGACCGTCTACGGAGATTCGCTTCATGGCACTATTTGCGGTCGGCACTTGCCAAGCATACTCAAGCCCTCCCTGCACATTAACATGCTACTAGGCAAGCGTCCCGACTTCTAATATATATCTTCCAGTAAACAATCTCGGTCATACCAGCTCAATGTCCATCTGTATAGTCAGCGACCAAGTAGTACTCCTGGTAGCTCATCACTAGCACTCCTAGTAGCTGCCAGTAGCACTACTTGGTACCAAAGTAGATACCCAACACCAAGGCCAAGATCACTATAATGAGCACCACGATAAAAAGACACCACAACTTCTTTTTGCGGGCCTTCTTGGCAGACACCACGGCCTTCTGCGTGTGCCCCACACCCTGCTCGATGTCGTGTTGGGCATTGCCCACCTGCTCCTCGATCTGCTGGATCGGCTGGTCCTGCTCAATCACCAACTCTTCCATGTCATGGAACAACTGCGTCAACTCCGCCATGGTCTTCTCCAACTTCAACAACTCGCGGTGGCGGGTCTGCACCTCGTTCAACACGGTGCGGGCCTCGCCCCTTCGGTTGGACTGCATCATGGCCTGCTGGAAAATCTGCTGGTTGCCGGAGCCGTCCTCCACCACGGCACGGATCTCCTCGGGCGTGGCGTCCGGCTTGACGATGCGGAACTGTCTCTCGGCCTGCACCTTGGTCTGCTCCCTGTTGTTGCTCTCGGTCAAGCGGTACTTCTGGATCAAGTCCAAGAAGCTCTTGCGGATGTTCTCGGCCTGGTCGATCTTCTGAGGGTTGTGCGAGTGCGCCGCCTGCGTCTGGACGTTTTTGATGCGGGATTTGAGCTCGTTCTGCAAGCTGGTGGCCTCCAATATCAACAGATCAATCTGCCGGGACGAGTACTCGCCATCGTCCTCATTCAAGTCCAACTCCTGCAAGTGGTTTCTCTGTTTGTTGGCAATCAAGTCTACGAGGTTGGAGTAATTGTCTAATTGCGTGTTGATGTCCTGGATTTCATTCATGAACCCAACAAAGTCGTTTTCCTCCTCGTACTTGTAGGTGTTCATTTCGTAGGCGCCGCTGCCGCCGGTTCCGGCCGAGCTTTTGTTGTAGTAGGGGTTGCTCATGGGGCTGGAAATGCGTCTAAGAGGAGCGGGGGAAACAGGGGTGTTAAAGAGAACGAGATGCCAAGGGTGTTTTCGACTGTCGGTTACAAAGGATGGACGTGTTTTGGCGCGAACTCGGCCCAAAGGGGCAATTGGTGCTACTCGCGAGACGAGCCTGTTACAACGCACGCTTATATGCAGGGACTAGCCTAGCGAGCTCGTGGTGGTGGATGAAACACGGTTGAGACGGCTGGCTGTATTTATAGTGCGGCTGCAAACTGATGTGATGATCTGATGTGAAGATCTCCTAATATATCGACTTGCTGATTCTGACTACAAATTACTAGGTACTGATTCTGACACTGATTTCTGACTACTGTTTCTGACTACAAATTACTAGGTACTGATTCTGACACTGATTTCTGACACTGATTTTACTAATTGTACAGATTGTACAGACTTTCTGATGCCTGCTGCTAGAAAGTGAGGTGTCCTTGACTGACTTCGTGATCCTCATCTTGTGGACTGAAGTCGTGGTCCTGCATTTCCCCGGGGTTTCACTGTGCAATGCCCACACGCTCGTCTAGGAGCCACCACGGGGCGGCAGTTAGATGCAGTATATCTAGGTTTCGAAGGCAGGGCCAGTCCGGAGACGGCGAGACGGTTGCACCACACGGTAGTCTAGGGCGGACATGTAAGGATTGTGGTACTCCAGTGTTCAGCAGCAGCCAGTCAGAGATCCAAGTAAGTGGTTACGGACAGTGACCAGGGACTAGCATGGAGCAAGACTCAGCGGTAGCTTCGAGAAGTCGAGTGAGTCGGTATTTTCAGGTCCTAGTACTCTCAAGTTCAGTGATTCAAGGTCAGTGATTCAAGGTCAGTGGTTCAAGGTCAGTGATTCAAGTTCAGTCATTCAAGGTCAGTGATTCAAGGTCAGTCAATTCTTGGAATCCTAGATGATTCGTGGCATTCTTACAGTCTAAGCAGATCATAGCCCTAGCAGAGTTAGTAGACTCAGATTGTGGTCTACATTCTTACACTCGACGACACTCGCCACGTCCTTACCCCGTTCTACACTCTACTCAACATTAAGAGATTTCATTGGTTCTAGTTTCCATTGATCTTGAAAAGATCTTGGTTCCAAGGTTTGTCACTACTCGTGCTATGCAATAGTCTTGCAATTCTTTGGGCGCAACGAACAATTCTGGCAATCCCACAAGGTAGCTTCAGTTTTGCCAGGCTGGCCTGAGTATATCCTTGGCGCCATTGCACACAAGATCGCTTTTGATTTGTCTCAAGGAACCATGCTTGCCATCAATGGATTTCCACAACATGCAAGAGTTCAAAGTTGTTCATTTGAGTGGATCTAGTGCGTTTGGAGACCAGAAGTATTCAGAGACTTTAGAAGAGAGGGTGTAGGGTAGGTGTGGAGTAGCTTGGGCCAGAAGTGTGCTACAGACTTGAACTATTAATTGCGTATCAACTCTACTCACACCACTCAAGTAGATTGGAGTATACTCTTGCAGTCTATAGTCAGTGATTGAGTCGCCGATCTTTGACTCTTCTAAGATTCTTAGCAGGTATTGTGGATCTGGGTCTATGTCTGTCTATGTCTGTCTATGGTCTGTCCGTAGTAGGTCTTAGTATAGAAGACAACTCATAGACTTAAGAGTCTTACGGTACCACTTGATTGTTGTACCATGTGTTTCCACACGAGACTCTTTGCCCAAGCTTCTAACTATTGAAGTACATGAGTAATGACCCTTAGGATATTCCGTCTAGTGGCTAGTATATTCCGTCTAATGGCTAGTATACTCCGTCTAGTGGCTAGTATATTCCGTCTAGTGGCTAGTGTCCAGTGGCTAGTAATCCGAGCCCTGGTGAGTTGGTAGGTTCTAGTCGGTTTTAGTTGGTGTTCATAGTTGAAATCTTTGAACTTCTAGACTCTTGTGGTCCAGTCAGACTCAACAAGTGCCTGTGCCTGACACCATATCTTGGGTCCTGCAGGTGTACACCGTGTGTGGAGAGCAATACTAGTTCGGAAGAATCTCTTTAATGGGTATGTAGTACACCATAGCAGTACTACATACCCCACCACACAAGGATCGGAGCCACATTCGTCGTCCTGGCTCAAGTGGCCCACACTCAATGCAGTGCAGTCGAAGGAGTCTTAGTCTACCTTTCTAGTATTAAGTCAAGGTTCATGATTTGGCGTCCTAATTCTGTGATTCTATCCTATTCTGTCTTGACTTGTCCTGATTCTGTCCTAATTCTCTTGACTTGTCCTGATTCTGTCCTAATTCTCTTGACTTGTCCAGATTCTGTGATATCTTGATCCAGTTTACGTATTCTAAGCTCACTTTCTAGCTGCAGTGCTCAGTACCGTACTCAGCTGTAGAGCGCACATAAACGGTTGCTCTATCATGGGAGATTGGTCTGAGCCACGGAATATCGACATCATTCAGCCACTATGTCTGATGCTCCATATTCAATGCAAGCCGTGTTTGACAGTCTTTGCAAAGCTTGGGTATGCTCTATTCAGCTGGTAGCTAAAGCAACTAGCAAGAGGATCAGTTACCAACCCTTCCTTTTTATTTCACATCGCATCAGGCTTTCTGACTATCTGAGAAGAGCAGAATAGTGCAGAATAGAAGAGAGAATAGTAGAGAATAGTAGAGAATAGAGAATAGTAGAGAATAGAGAATAGTAGAGAATAGTAGAGAATAGAGAATAGTAGAGAATAGTAGAGAATAGAGACCCAGTGAGTACAGAAAGTAAAACTTATTATAGCAACCCCATAAGAGTATAATAAGCTCTGGATGCATTCTAGACTATGTACAAATTGAAAGATTACACGCAGTACTTTTGAACTAGTTAAAGTCGAGTATTAGTTCATCTTATCAGCATATGACTTTCGATATTTTAAGCATCTTCAGCTCCATATAAGGCGATTCAAAGCTATGAATATATACAGAACAGCCAAGTTTCGGGATCTTTTAAAGATAGTAATGAATTATTTCAGACGCAATATTACACTAACGCTGGGGGAACCAAATACTTATAGTATTGTTAGAGATGGAACCAAAGCAAGGCACGGATAGACCGTCAGACCCCGGATGGTCAGCGCACTACCCATCACGATAAGGCAGGGTGCTCTCAGAGCGTTTGTCAGACCCGAAGGAATTCACGGACCTTTTCTTGACTAATCATTCCCAGAAGGGAATCACATGGGAGATGGCAACATTCTCTTAACAAGACAAACCCTCACCTCAGACTGTTTGCCTATTAGACCCTTGGATTCCTCTGAGGAATCGACACTGAATACGAGTACTAAATACTTGAACCCACTTGAACCCACTTGAACCCACACTTTGTTGATTAAAACAATGAAAATATCAAGATATCAGTTTCATCATAAATCCGTACCTTACATACAACGTTCGGCCACGGAACTCGAAAACTAGTTCAACTACATTATGGAAGAGATTCGAGTAGCATTGATCTCATAAACTTCAGTCTTTGACGAATGCCAATTTGCATGGCTTGCTTTGAAGTAGCATTCATGAAATTACCCGCCTTCTGACTGCAAGTATCTGTTTCAAGCCGTCAAGCTACACTTGGTCTTGCCTAAGGTCAAATTGTGCAAAGGATCATGGTGATCTTCTGATAGGTGCATGAGAAGAGCGCAGGATCTGGATTCCAAGCTCTCATTGACAATAAACCAGCTGTTTCCCCATGGAAAAGGCTTCAGCGGAATCGAGTTCCTAATGAGTGTTGAATCGAACTCTGCCTCAGACTGATGTGCAGGCGGGTGAGATCGAAGACGAATAGAACGCTAGACGCGAGACTGCACGACACGACAATGGATAATGTACTACTCTGGAATCTAGTACTGCAGATCTGTACTCTACAATCTAGTACTCTGCAATCTAGTACTCACTACTCCTACTCCTACTCCTACTCTACTTCAACAATGTTCACGTATTCTTTACCACTGGCACTCGGAAGTTGACACGGATATATGGCAATGACAAAATCCCAAGAGCCCCCAGAAAATAGACTGCGGTCTGCACCTAGAGCTGTACATTCGTCAACTCAAGTTGCGGGTATGAGAATCATGGTAGATACTACTATTGACATTGACATTGAAATACCACACCGCTTATACCCACCGCTTATACCCACCGCTTGATGCAGAGTGAACCAATTAGTGGGGTGTATGGTAGATGTAGCCACGTTGCTTCGGAATACAAAATTCTAATTCAAGTTATTTCTTACATGAATGTTCTGTAAACAAGTAAGCAATTCCATCGAATAAATTTTATTAATTTAAATCAATTAATAATGACCCAAGCATTATGGTGGTAATTTAGACGCGAGTTCATTGCGCAGTGGGCGAAGGCATAGACATTTCATAACATGCACTTTCGTTAATTGTATCAGCCCAAAGCGATTCGTATTGTGCAGGTCCTATGGTTACTCAACCACTTGAAAGTTTGGATATAATAGACGTCATATTAAGCCGCAGCGCACAGTGCGATGAGAAATTTAGCTAGTGTGATATAGGCAATTGCAGCAATGTATAAAATGTGTAGAATGTAAAAATTTAGACCCCCGATGGGTAGCGCACTACCTTGTGGGAAGATGAGCCTACGCTGTATCTAGCAGGCTGACAGCCAGCCAGACTATATAAGTACCTACCATACCTTTCCTTAGGAGCATCAACGAATGCACTGATTACAAAGTACTAAACGATATCAAAGAATCTAACAATAAAGGTATATAAAGTGCCACCCCACGCAGTGAGCGCATCCAGAGCGCACCCAGTGAGCGCATCCAGAGCGCACCCAGTGAGCGCACCCAGTGAGCGGGTAGGATTATAAAATGGGGTAATTTCGAGTAAAATACAAGTTTTGTAACAGTAGGGATAATTTGGAGAGTTTTGTAAAAGGAATATTAGGGCATTAGGGTAAAGAGTGAAATCTATAAAATATAGAGTGATCTATAAAATACAAGTGAAACCTATAAAACCTATAAATATAGTGTGTTAGATTCTTTGATAATGTCTAGTACTTAATTCAGTGTATTTGTTCGTTGATGCTCCTTCCAAGGGGATCCCGGGGTCTCTATAGGCGAACAGCCCCGGATTCGGCTGTTCGTTCGAGTGCCGAAGTGGGGTTCCCCACTCCCATGTCTCCCTTCTGGAAGATTCCCTTCTGGAATTTCCCTTCTAGAAGATTCTCGAGCAGCGTAGGCTTTCTCTGATCCAGAGGTAGTGCGCTACCCATCGGGGGTCTAAAACCTATAAAATAGAGTGATCTATAAAATATAAGTGAAACCTATAAATAGAGTGATCTATAAAATATAAGTGAAACCTATAAATAGAGTGATCTATAAAATATAAGTGAAACCTATAAAATAGAGTGATCTATAAAATATAGAGTGATCTATAAAACGCATCGCTTCAAGCCTGACTTTAGCCTAGGTTCTAAATTTCCAAGTTCACAAGTTCCCGAGTTTCCAAGTTCACAAGTTCCAAGTTTCTGAGTTTCTGGGTTCCCAAGTTTCCAAGTTTTCAAGTTCTTAAGTTCCCAAGTTCAGTACTCCGTACTCTTCATTTAAGGCACAGACATGAAGGCATAAGAGAAAAGAAGTTAGTGGAGATGAAGACGATAGCAGAAAAAACAATAGCAGAAAGACATAACAGAGAAGCCAATGGAAGAAAAGACAATAGAAGCAAAGTTGGATCTCCTTTGTCCAATCATCTCTTTTCTGAATCCTCATCTAGCACAATTGTATAAGTGAAACCTATAAATCTATAAAATCTATAGGGTGAGATTCTTTGATAAGTTTAGAACTTTAATTCAGTGTATTCGTATATTCCTCAAGGATCAGGCTTTCTGGTGGACTTTGGGCGTCTATCTCGGCCGTGGCTTATCAATCATTTGGGTTTGAGATAAGAAACAAGATAACTCTTTTCGGTTTGGGATCCCTGTCGAAGGATTTGACTCCCATTCAGGGTCTGACCTCCACATGATGGAGTAGCGTAGGCTGTTAATGGGTAGTGCGCTTACCATCGGGGGTCTAGCATTTATAGAGACAAACTGTAATCTATAGACAAACTGTAATCTATAGACAAACTGTAATCTATAGAGAAACTGTAATCTATAGACAAACTGTAATCTATAGACAAACTGTAATCTATAGGATCTATTCAATCCAAATATAACGTATAAATTGTGTAAGGACACATATTGGAGCAGTGGCAGCTTCGTACATTTCCACTAGTTGTCGTTTGACTCAAGGTCAATGTTTGGTGTGCCAAGTGATCGGACCCTTGTCTAGCGGCAGTACGTTTTCTGATGGCTAGATGTACTTTCAGACCCGATGGTTAGCGCACTACCTTGTGGGACGTGAGCCGACCTGTACGGTCTAGCAGGTCAGACTACAAAGTAGCCTATGACACCTTGAGGATCGACGAATAGAATTACAAAGTAAAAGTTGTCTCTTCAATTTCCAGATTTATTTCAATATAGATACCGTCAGGCTGGAGGTGTTTTGCAGTGAGCACCGTCCAGTTTGCAGCCATGGTCATTTTTGTCGGGACAGTGCGATAAGCCAGTCTTGTACAGTCTAGTGCAGACTCAGTATTCTAGTATTCATACACTCACTCGCTGTAAAAGTGATAATTCCTCTTCCGCGTCGAACTTATGTGAGTCCGGTTCACCATAGATCAACCAAGGAGTACAGTCCAGGGTAGGACGAGGTCTATGGTTTAAAGATCTCATGGTCGTCAAGGTGGGTAAACACTTCCTCATCTGTGTTAATATCAGGCAGAGTTCTCTGCCGTGTCAGGATCTTCAACAGCTACACGAGCACTTCTTGTGGGTCTGGTTGAGGGAGCCATCGTAGTATGATCCCAGGGTTTAACTTGACTACCTTATAAATATGGGCGGCAGCCCCTCCTTTTATATTGGAGTGGACCTTCACCCTTCTCCACCACAAAAGGGGCTAGAGTGCATACACACATGGAGACAATTAGATCTGGAGTCCTTTGACCCCGCATTTAGACATCTGTCTAAGTGCCGTGTCTAATTTGCTCACTCTCACTCTCTCACTCTCTCTACTATTTTTGGCTTCGTCCGACGGTAACTTTGTTCGTTGTAGCCTGGAAAGTCTGTCTAGCTTTGTGCGAGTTAGTCTGCTTCAAGCAAGATTGAGTCGAACTGTCCACCAGACTGATGTGTGCCGCCTGCAAATGAACCTGGCCAAGGTGGGTCTAAGGCCAATGCTCTGACCCATACTCGCTAGTGCCTTACCAGGGTACAAGTCGGCTGGACCGTGCTGGAGTGCAGTCAGACCAACCACACATTTGGGCAACACGCATCTCCATGAACAGGCACAACGGTGTAGACGTATACGCCAGCTTGGGAGACCTTCGAACACATGCTTTCTAGGGTCTAGTACATGATACTCACTGCACTACCGTGGGGAAACGGCAGACCCATCACCCCGGCCTCCTAACTACTGGGAGGCGTGTTCGTACCAGACAATGACGCCTAGACCATTGACACCGATACAATAAACAACGTATCTCTACTCTAATTACACTACTCTAATTACACCACTGACTACTGCTCTAATTACACCACTGACTACTCTAATTACAGCACTACTCTAATTACTACTACTCTAATTACTACTACTCTAATTACTACTACTCTAATTACTACTACTCTAATTAGTACTACTCTAATTACACTACTACTCTAATTACAGTACTACTCTAATTACACTACTAAATACTACTCTAATTACTACTACTCTAATTACACTACTAAATACTACTCTAATTACTACTACTCTAATTACACTACTAACTACTACTCTAATTACTACTACTCTAACTACACTACTAACTACTACTCTAATTACTACTACTCTAACTACCGTACTGCTCTAATTACTACTACTCTAAATACACTACTGCTCTAATTACACTACTAACTGTAACCTGCTCATTGTTCTTGGTCTGAACTCAGTATTACTTGGTCAGTATTACTTGGTCAGTATTACTTCGTCTCAGTATTACTTGGTCAGTATTACTTCGTCTCAGTATTACTTGGTCAGTATTACTTGGACTCATCTTACTACCTTCTAGGCTAGTAAATTGTTTCTGTTTCATCAGTTCAAATATCAAAATTACTGCATTAGTGAATAATATCACATATACTTTACATGCTTTGTGAACAGAATAGGGATTCATGTTTAGTCGCTGCTCTTACTCCATTATCAGCAGAGCTAATATTTTATGTCAAGAATCAATCTAATAGTCTAGAAATACTCCATCCAGTCAATAATACCTTGTTGGAATAAGGCCTAATAAAGAAGTAGAATTCGGTCAAGAAAACCAGCCTAGAGTACAAGTTTCCTACGCCTTCGTTTTGGTTCTTAATTAGTTTAAGCTATGGCTAGTCTATTCTTGGTAGTGCGCATTGAGCCGACTCTGTTGAAGATGCAGAGCAACATTACATCTGGCGAAGTCCTGCAAGGTCACATGGAAACATATGGCACCGTGGGAGAATGTGTTAGTATATGCAACGTCTACTGACATGGCTACACAGCCACGATGGAATTCTATTTAAGAGACGAAGTCTTCTTATGAAACATTAATAAGGAACAGTTCATCAACGAGTTCTAGGTATAAGTTAGATACAGATAAGAAATGATGACTGAAGGAATACTGAAGATCCACACTTATCAGATTTATGAAGACCAATAACATTACCGTTCCAGTTTATGCGAAGGTTTTCTGTAACGCGCAACAGACTCTGCTTGGTTCAACAAGTTCGTCTGCACCATACTACAACCACGTGTATACCTAGAGTCCACTGATCCCTTTAGCGTGCTCTTAACCCATGCGGATTAATACTCAAAGCCTCTAGGGCCTGGAACAGTTTGAGTGCTATGCACTGATTACCAGGCTGACTGATTACCAGGCTGTGATTTTGAGTGGTGTCAACCTCCAAATACCCTACTAAGAGCACGACCTAGGTCACGTACTGGTACTCTTGGTGTGGAGAGGTAGCAAAAAGTGCACTTGTGCATTCATTTTCTTGTTGACTAGCAATGCTTTCTCAACACTTGTGGAACGCACCAGCATCCTCTAGTTCCAGATAGCACAAGGCTCTCCTTTTGTTGGACCTTCCTGTGTACTGGTGCGTGTAGGGGCATTTCTAGTCTTTGATTCTTACACTCCAAGTATATTATGATACATGTATCCCTGAGTCTTAGCTTCTAATAATACCCTGAGCACTGGAAAGTTTTGTACTGAGTTTCTGTACTGAGTTTCTGGTCCGTTTTATAGTCCTACTAAGTACTCTAGGATTTAGGTGTTGCGCGTTACACAACCTTCGCTAAACTGGAACGGTAATGTTGTCTTCATAATCTGAAAATGTGGTTCTTCAGTATACTTCAGTCATCTTATTCTTCCTGTATCTAACTATACTTGGAGCTTGACCTTTCCTTATTGATCCCCCAAACCAGAGCGGACTCCTCTATATATAGTGCCCTCCAAGCTCTCACTTACTCGGCCCGAGGTACATTGGCCGTGCATGAAAGTGTAGTCTCCTTTCTTGAACCTGAGCATGTTTCATCTGCACCCTGCACTTCTAAACATGGGAGTCTCCACTTATGTTCTCCTGCCTTGGGTACTGTACTGCATCCAACTTGTATCATAGTTGCCCGCACTCGCATATTCACATCTCATACTGAACATGTGAGACGGTTGAAGGTGACACAGGTTGCATGCAGGACTGTCCATAAGTGGACCAAGGATCACATGTTTCAGGCGTCAAACGTCAGATGATAGGGCAGGTTAAGGATCAGGCGACACTGTTGCCACCGCTAATTATGCATATCGGGGGTAAGTGAGATGGAACTATATATAGAGGAGTCCGCTCCGGTTTGAGCGGTACAATACGGAACAGGTCATCAAGTTCCAAGCATAGTGTATACAGGAAGAATAAGATGACTGAAGTATACTGAAGAACTATATTTACAGATTATGAAGACCAACATTACCGTTCCAGTTAGCGAAGGTATTGTAACGCGCAACACCTACTACTTAGTCTCTAGGATTTAGGTACATTAGTCTAGGATTACTTTCCGCACTCTGATGTTTCTTCCAACCATTCCTTAGAACCCATCTAGTACCTTATATCTAGACCTTATATCTAGACCTTATATCTAGACCTTATATCTAGACCTTATATCTAGACCTTATATCTAGTACCTTATCCCTAGTATATCTAGGATATATCAGTACTATATCCTGGGTACTCAGTATTAGCACCCAAAATACCCTAGTAGTCTTTGGTACTCAATACCACAGTAAAGGTGTCTCTAAGTACTAAAGGTGTCACTACTACAGTAAGATGTACTCATTGCTACAGTAAGGTGCTCACTACTACAATAAGGTGCTCATTGCTACAGTAAGGTGCTCATTGCTACAGTAAATGTCTTAGTACTTTACTTGTAACAAGTAAAGCTCACAGCTCTGTAGCCTTGGCTTACTTCGCCAATACTGTTCCATTTCTCCCTGGCTTACTCGAGTAGTTAGTAAAGCTCTTCTGTTGTACTCTAGAACACTGCTAGTAACTAGTACTCAATACATTCTTCAGTACTATCATTGTTGCTATAAGAGTGCTTACATCTTCACTCAGTCCTCTAATCCGTCACTCTCGCCCCTCTCTAGTTGTCAAATATCATTATAGTGTCTAACAGTCTAGGTCAAAAACCACTATAGTGTCTAACAGTTTAGTAGTCAAAAATCACTATAGTAGTCTAACAGTCTAGTAGTCAAAATCACTATAGTAGTCTAACAGTCTAGTAGTCTTAGCCTAGTAGTCTTAGTCTAGTAATACGTCGTAGTCCAGTCTAGTAGTATTAGTCTAGTCTATTAGTCTAGTAGTCTAGTCTAATAGTATTAGTCTAGAGTCTAGTCTAGTAGTCTTAGCCTAATAGACTAGTCTAATAGTATTAGTCTAGTAGTCTAGTCTAATAGTATTAGTCTAATAGTCTAGTCTAATAGTATTAGTCTAGTAGTATTAGTCTAGTCTAGTAGTCTAATAGTATTAGTCTAGTCTAGTAGTCTAATAGTATTAGTCTAGTAGTCTAGTCTATTAGTCTAGTCTAGTAGTCTAGTCTATTAGTCTAGTCTAATAGTATTAGTCTAGTAGTCTAGTCTATTAGTCTAATAGTATTAGTCTAGTAGTCTAGTCTAGTAGTCTAGTCTATTAGTCTAGTAGTCTAGTCTAGTAGCATTAGTCTAATAGTGTTAGTCTAGTAGTCTAGTTTAATAGTATTAGTCTAATAGTATTAGTCTAGTAGTCTAGTCTAATAGTATTAGTCTAATAGTATTAGTCTAGTAGTCTAGTCTAATAGTATTAGTCTAATAGTATTAGTCTAGTCTATTAGTCTAGTAGTCTAGTCTAGTAGCATTAGTCTAATAGTGTTAGTCTAGTAGTCTAGTCTAATAGTATTAGTCTAGTAGTATTAGTCTAGTAGTCTAGTCTAGTACTATTAGTCTATTAGTCTAGTCTATTAGTCTAGTCTATTAGTCTAGTCTATTAGTCTAGTCTATTAGTCTAGTCTAGTAGTCTAGTCTATTAGTCTAGTCTATTAGTCTAGTCTAGAGTCTAGTCTAGTAGTATTAGTCTAATAGTATTAGTCTAGTAGTCTAGTCTAGTATTCTAGTCTAGTACTATTAGTCTAGTATTCTAGTCTAGTAGTATTAGTCTGGTAGTCATTTCTAATCTAGTAATCTGTCTTAGTCTAGTCTAGAGTCTAGTCTAATAGTATTAGTCTAGAGTCTAGTCTAGTAGTATTAGTTCAGTCTCTAATAATCTAGAAACATTAGTCTAGTACTCTTAGTCCGGTAGTCTTTCTAATCTAGCAATCTGTCTAGTCTGCTCTGGAGTCTAGTATTTGTTGAATGTGAGATTGTCTGATACAAGTTGAATGCAGTAACCAAGGCAGGATTGAGAAGTGGACAGCGCACATGTTTCAGGTGTCCTGCATGGAAACATATGGCACTGGGAGACTTGTTAGCAGTATATGCAGTCTACTGACATGGCTACAGCCACGATTTTCTATTTAAGAGACGAAGTCTTATGAAAGAACAACAAGGCACAGTTCATCAGGGAGTTCCAAGTATAGATAGATACAGGTAGGAATAAGATGAAGTATACTGAAGATCCACCTTTTCAGTATTGAAGACCAATAACTGTTCCAGTTTATGCGAAGGTTTTCTGTAACGCGCAACATCAGGCGTCTAAGGTGCAGGTTAAACAGACGCAGGTGGCCAATTATGCCCCTCGCGCCGGGTAAGCGAGATCGAAAGGCCACTATATATTGAGGAGTTCCCGCTCAAGTCCTCGGGTTTGAGAGGTAGTAAGGAAAGGTCAATAAGGAAAGGTCAAGTTCCAAGTATAGTTAGACACAGGTGGAGAAGATGACTGAAGTGATTACTGAAGAACCACATTTATTAGATTTATTGAAGGCCAATAAGATTACCGTTCCAGTTTACGAGAGGGTTTTCTATAACGCGCAAAAGGCTATGTGTCCTGGATCGGGGTCGAAATTGGAGCTCAAATACAGACTTGATAAATTGGAGCAAACTCCAATCTTCGAAACTGAGTTTGTGAAAGCGTTGGAAAGTATTCGAGTGCCAGAATACGTTTGGGTATATTATGAAGGCCCAAACAAAGTGTTGGAGAGATTGAAAGAGAAGTCATCCAATATACCAATTGAAAATGCAACATTTATCCTAAACTATCTCACAAGAGTGCAAATGGAGATTATGGACCTTGCAAAGAGACATATGGATCCCGGAATCTACATGGCAAATATATATATCAGGAGAACTCAGGAAATTCGGAAGTTCTTTGAGAAGCATAGACCAAGTCACACGAAGTGGAAAAGCTATGTGTACATAGCAGATCATTGCCACAATGAAGGAGATCATGAGTTCAGAACCTGGAACTTCAGACGTATGCCGGAAGTTAGGTTCTTCATGCACTTCTTACTGCGAGGGTATGACGTCAGGCAAATCATCAAGGTCGTTGGGAATAGGATCAGGGATGACGAATTTAAAATCCCTGATGATAAAAGCTTACCAATTACTTGTGAAATGGCGATCACGCAATTGGTACAAGATCTTGATGCATATTGCAAAGAGAAAGGCATCAAGAGGGAGGAAAACGCCAAAGTCTCTACCGAAAAAGGTAAAAAGGACACTACAAGCGTGGTGTGCTACAAGTGCCATGAGAAAGGACACTACCAGACGCAGTGCACAAGGTTTAAGAGAAGAAGGACAGATTCTGTGTCGGATGAAAGCGATCTGTATCTACCACGAAAGGCGGTCTTCGTATGGGACTCAGGTACTGCAGTACATGCAGTGAATCGATTAGACTTCTTTCAAACATTTACCGAAAAGAAGAGGGTGTTCCGAGTTGCGAACAACTCGTCCATAGAATCCACTGGCTGCGGGACAGTGCTACTACAAGTGGGAGAAAAGGGAAGAAAAGTCCTATTGACCGGCGTACATTATTTTCCAACTGCGGCAGAGAATTTGTTTTCGCCAGAGGCCGCGAAACAAGAATTTCCAACGGATTTTGTGAACGGGGATATTATTTCCAGGAAAGAGAATGAAGTCATTGGGGGAAAGGGGAAAGGAGATGCGTGGAAAATGTATGTGACAGTTCTCCTGCCGGCACGGGACGGGACTGTGCACTATGAGCAGGAGGGTAACCTGATAGATCAGAAGATGTGGGAAGGGATACAAACGCTTCAGGAACTGGAAAAACTCGATAAGCAGACAGTTACGCTTGAACCCAGCTCAGGCATCAATTCAACAGTATTAGTCTAGTGTTGATGAGTCTGATGAGATGGTTGAATGAGTCTGATGAGATGGTTGAATGAGTCTGATGAGATGGTTGAATGAGTCTGATGAGATGGTTGAATATGGGTTGAATATGAGATGTGTCTATGATACAAGAATGCAGTGCAGTAACCAAAGGCAGGACGCATAAGTGGACAAGACTCACGCTTCAGGCGTCTAAAGGCAGATGAATAGGCAGGTTAGAGATCAGGCCACTCCTCATACTCCGCAAATTATGCATATCGGGCCGGGTAAGTGAGAGATCGAAAGGCACTATATAGAGCACTGGTAACAATAAGGAACAGGTCAGGAGTTCCAAGTATAGTAGATACAGGTAGGAAAGAAGATGACTGAAGTTACTGAAGAACCACATTTATCAGATTTAGAAGACCAACCGTTCCAGTCTAGTCTAGTAGTGTAGTCTAGTAGTCTAGTCTAGTCATGTCCTACTCTAGTAATATGTCTTAGTCTAGTCTATGTTTTAGTCTAGTCTAAGTTTAGCCTAGTAATATGTCTTAGTCTAGTCTAGTCTAGTCTAGTGCTATGTTTTAGTCTAGTCTAGTCCAGTCTAGTAGTCTAGTCTAGTCTATATTTTAGTCTAGTCTAGTCTAGTCTATATTTTAGTCTAGTCTATGTTTTAGTCTAGTCTATGTCCTACTCTAGTAATATGTCTTAGTCTAGTCTAGTAGTCTAGTCTATGATTTAGTCTAGTCTATGATTTAGTCTAGTCTATGATTTAGTCTAGTCTATGTCCTACTCTAGTAGTCTAGTCTAGTCGTGTCCTACTCTAGTAATACGTCTTCGTCTAGTCTAGTCTAGTCTAGTCTAGTAGTCTAGTCTAGTCTAGTGCTATGTTTTAGTCTAGTCTAGTCTAGTCTAGTGCTATGTTTTAGTCTAGTCTAGTCTAGTCTAGTCTAGTCTAGTCTAGTCTAGTGCTATGTTTTAGTCTAGTCTAGTCTAGTCTAGTCTAGTAGTCTAGTCTAGTCTAGTCTAGTAGTCTAGTCTAGTCTAGTAGTCTAGTCTATGTTTTAGTCCTGTCTATGTTTTAGTCCTGTCTAGTAGTCTAGTACTCACAGTAGCCTAGTCTGGTCTAGCCTGGTCCTCCTAAATAGCATCGCGCCACTGCCAACTCAAGTCCACTCCGCGGTCGCGCATGCCGCCATGAACTTCGTACCCTCGGAGCACCAAGCCGCCGGCCACGCCGGATGCATGACAGCAGGCGCCGTGTTTGCCAAGTTGACCACCCAGCAGGAAATCGACTTCTACGCCAGCACCGAGCCGTCGGACGCGCCGCTCGGCGACCATCTCTCGCACTGGATGCCCACCTTCATGGGCACCTTGGAGGAGGGGCAAATGGAGACGGGGCAAATGGAGACGGGGCAAATGGAGACGGGGCAAATGGAGACGGGAGGGCAGGGGAATGGGGGGAATGGGGGGAATGAGAGGAATGAAAAAGGGGGGAATGAAAAAGGGGGGGAGGGAGAGAAGGGAGAGAAGGGAGAGAAGGGAGAGAAGGGAGAGGGAGAGGGAGAGGGACAGAATGGAAGCGGGCGGAAATACCTCGTGCTCCTGAACTTATACTACGGATTCGTGCACCCGTGCATCCTAGACATCAAGCTCGGCGCCGTGTTGGTGGACGACTCGGTGTCCCAGGAAAAGCGCCTCCGCCTCCTGAAGGTCAGCCGCTCCACCACCAGTGGCAGCCTTGGGTTCCGCATCTGCGGCATGAAGATCTACGGCCAGTCACGTGCGCCGCCGCTTTTCCCCGGCGTCGACTCCACGGTTTCCGTCTCCGACGGCTACGTGGCCTTCGATAAGAACTTTGGCAAGGCGCTTACGCCGCACACCGTGGGCGCTGCCATCGCCCACTTCTTCTCGGCCTTGCACCGGCTCCGCACACCCGTCATCAACCGTTTTCTCCAGCGCCTCCAGCTCTTTTACAATTGCCTCTTGGACTCCGAGGTGCGCGTCAAGTCGGGCTCTCTCTGCTTTGTCTACGACGCTGCTTTGGACTCGGCCGGCTGGGACGAGCATGCTTACTACGACGCCGATGCCCTTGTACACGAATACGCCGACGACGATACCGCCGACGACGATACCGACGACGACGATAGCCCTGCGCCGGGACTTTCGTCGCTTCATTTCATCGACTTTGCCCACGCAAAGTACACTCCGGGCCAGGGGGCCGACGAGAATATCTTGCAGGGCGTTGAAAACCTCATTGACGTATTCTCCAAAATCTTGGACACTTAGCCATTGTATACATTCACTCAATCTAGATCCTGCTCACGAACTGATCACTGCACTGCTTACAACAACTTGGTGATCTTTCCAATGGCAATCGTGGTTCCTTGGTCTCTCAATGTAAATCTGCCCAACTGCTGGTAATCGCTGTAGGTCTCGGCACACACCGGCTCCGTGGACTCCAAAACTGCAATGATCTTCATGCCCTTCTTGGCAAATGCTGGCGGCTTCTTGGACTTCCTGTTGGTGCCCTTCTCCAACTTGTGCTTCAACTCCACAAACTTGATCTCCTCAATGGCCGCGTGCAAGTGCATCACACACGAGAAACCATTGGACAAGATGGACTTCAACTCCACAATGGCAATCTGCGCCTCGAACCGCGTCACCGTCTTGACCGGGTTCTTGGGCGACGTCAAGACGTATCCTTGCTGAATATCTTCTTCTTCCACGCCCTTCAACTTCAACCGGATCTGCTCTCCACAGTACGCCGCGTCACACTCCTGCTCGGTTTCGTTGTAGATGGTCATCACCTCCACCGTGGACCGGTTGGGCATCATCAATAAACTGGCGTTTTTCTTGATGTGGCCGGACTCCACCTTACCCTCGACGATGGTTCCCATATCCTTCATTTTTCCCGAGATCGGCAACATGAATGGAGCGTTCACGTGACGGTTGACCGTCTTCATGTCGTCCAAGAACTCTAGCAACGAAGGGCCGTCGTACCATGGACAGTCCTTTTTGCTGACGCGCTCCTTCAAGCCGGCTCCGGTGTACCCTGAAACCGGCATGAACACAATGTCTTCCTTGGCGTATCCGATTCCCTTCAAGAACATGCCCAACTTGGTGGTACAGTCTTTGTAACGGTCCTGAGACCACTGCACCGTGGAGTCGTCCATCTTGTTGACCACCACCACGATCTTGTTGACACCCTGCGTCTTGGCCAACAATGCGTGCTCTCTGGTTTGACCGCCCTTCTCGAAGCCGGTCTCGTACTCTCCTTTTCTAGCGGAAATCACCAAGATGCCCACATCAGCCTGGGACGCACCTCCAATCATCTCGGACACGTACATCTTGTGGCCCGGAGCATCCAAGATGGTGTATCTTCTCTTGTCGGTCTCGAAGTAGGCTTTTCCGACCTCGATGGTCTTTCCGTCATTTCTCTCCTCCTTGTTGGTGTCCATGACCCAGGACAAATACCAGCCCTGTCTTCCTGCATCCTTGGCCTCTCTCTCGTACTTCTCCACGGTTCTCTTGTCCACGGCTCCGGTCAAATACAAGAGGTTTCCACCCATGGTGGACTTTCCTGCATCCACGTGGCCCATGAAGATGATGGACACGTGGTCCTTACCGCCGAACATTTCGTTGAGCACTTCGGGGTCCACCTCGTCCTCAACCTTCGGTTCGGGGGCAGGGGTGGACTCTTTCTTCTTGACAACCTTGTCGGACTTCTTAGCCTCGGGCTTTGGCGTCGAAGCCTTGGATTCCACCTTCTCCTTCTCCACCTTCTCCACCTTCTCTTCCACCTTTTCTTCCTTCTCCTTCTCCTCCTTCTCCTCCTTCTTCTTCTCCTCCTCCTTCTTCTCCTCCTTCTTCTTCTCCTCCTCCTTCTCCTTCTTCTCCTTCTTCTCCTCCTTCTCCTTCTTCTCTGCAGGCTTGGTGGCGTTGGCCAACTTGATGCCGCTGGAAGATGCCAACTTCAAAGTCTTCTTGGGCTTGTTCAAGGTGCTCTGTGCAGACTGCTGCTTCTGGTAGTCAGCCAAGGACATTCCCTGAGCCGGCGCGGCTTGCGCTTGCGGGTTGTAGGCATTGTACTGGTTGTAGGAGTTGTACAGGTTGTACAGGTTCTGGTTCTGGGAGTACTGGTTGCCGTATTGGTACTGGTTGTAGGAGTATTGCTGGTTGCCGCCCTGGTTGTAATTCTGGTACTGGTTCTGGTACTGGTTGTAGCTCTGGTACAGGTTTTGGTATTGGTTCTGGTTCTGGTATTGGTTCTGGTTCTGGTATTGGTTCTGGTATTGGTTCTGGTTCTGGTTCTGGTTCTGGTTCTGGCTCTGGTTGCTGTTGGGCGCCTGGTACTGCAGGTAGCCGCCGGTGGGCACGAACGCTTGAGCGGAGTTGGGGTTGAATTGGCCGCTCTCTTCGTTGAGATGCGTTTGGCCCAAGTTCTGGGCCACCTTGTCGGCGTTGGGCGTGTCAGACATGATGATGATGGAGAGGGGAGAAAATTTTGAGAACACTTTTCAATGCGCACGTGCGCCCCGTCACGTGCGCCGTCTTCTTTATACCCAGACGCCCTAGATGGACTCAATGAGCTCCAAGGGATTCTGGTTGGGTGGTTGCTATAGTCAGCTGTTTCGGGCCTGTTTCGGGCCTGTTTCAGCTGTTTCAGCCCTGTTTCAGCTGTTTCAGCCCTGTTTCAGCCCTGTTTCGGGCCTGTTTCGGGCCTGTTTCAGGCTGTTTCAACTTGCAGGTGGATATCTTGGGGCAGTCTTCTTTGTCTGCTTTGTTTGCTAGTCTGCTAGTCTGCTAGTCTGCTAGTCTGCTAGTCTGCGGTCCTGCTACGCCCATGAAGGGCTTGGGATGCGCTGTGTGCAGGAAAACGTGTGGTGCACGGGTGTGTATCCTCCTATCTCAACCCTTGGCCCACCCACCCAACAACTACTGCCCGAGGCCAAACCCTACACTGAATATCTAGCGTTGACGCCAGGTCTCTCCTCATCAATCGCTCCCTTTACCTTTTGTCCCGCCCGGCCCTCGCTCGTAACCACTTCCTCCTCTACTAGAGCAACACAGCGCCAAGTATTTCATTGCTAACCATTCCGGTCGATTACAGTTGATTCTATTGATACTGTTCGGTGATCCGTTCTTTCTCTAACCAATTGATTATTGCGTTCTTGGTTGCCTATCAATCGAGTGCACTGGTTGATTCCATAGATTCCATTGGTGGTTATTGGTTATTAATTGACATTCGACTGCCTTGGTTAATTTAATTGATTCTGTTGATTATTGGACGTTAATTGATTCGATTGATTATTGGTCTCTAACTGATTCCATTGATATTGGTCACTAACTGATTCTGTTGATTATTGGTCACTAACAGATTCCATTGATATTGGTCACTAACTGATTCCATTGATATTGGTCATTATTGATTGCTTGTTTTTGGTTCAATTACTATACTAGCTGATTATTGCTCAATCCAGGTGGAGTTTTGATCTGAATCGTGTTGGTTTATTGGTCATTATTGATTCCATTGATTATTGGACGTTATTGATTGCTTGTTAGTTGGTTCAATTACTATACTAGTTGATTATTGGTCACTATTGCTTCCATTGATTATTGGACGTTAACTGATTCTGTTGATTATTGGTCATTATTGATTCCATTGATTATTGGTTGTTAACTGTTACATTGATTATTGGTCACTATTGATTGCTTGCTAGTTGGTTCAATTACTATACTAGCTGATTATTGGTCACTAACAGATTCCCTTGATTTACTGGTCACTAACTGATTCTGTTGATTATTGGTCACTAACTGATTCCATTGATTATTGGTCACTAACTGATTCCATTGATATTGGTCACTAACTGATTCCATTGATATTGGTCACTATTGATTCCATTGATATTGGTCATTATTGATTCCATTGATATTGGTCATTATTGATTGCTTGTTTTTGGTTCAATTACTATACTAGTTGATTTTGCTCAATCCAGGTGGAGTTTTGATCTGAATCGTGTTGGTTAGACCATTGCTTTCAGTACTTGCAATTGCATTTCCTCTTGATCATATTACTTGATTGATAGTTTCTTCGCCTCTTGGTTATTATTTCCTTGATTATATTGATGGATACTTGTTGAGTACTATTTGATATACATCCATTGATTTGTTACCTCGTTGATTGATCATATTGCTCGTTGATTACTTTCTGATATTGGACCTGGTCGATTTGTATCTACTTTTGCTTCCAGTGATTTGTTTGACTACTCCGTTGCTCTCATTGCAAGACTTGCTCCATTCGCAGCTGTGCTATTGACCCATTCATTGCATTGATTGTAACTTACTTGCCTTGTCGTTGACTGCTTTTCTTCTGGTGACTTGTTTCCTAATACTTGCAATTTTGTTCCCTTGCCTATCGCCGATCGTTGCATATCTAGAAACGTGAGTGTATTTGCATTTCAGATTATTTCTACCTTCAATCTGCGCTGGCTCTATTACATTATTATTCGCTGATTGTTTCTCGGTATTATATCACAAACAATGCCCATTTTTGGCGGAGAGAAGCCGTTTACTTCCGTCACTGTCAAGGTGAACCAGCTCTGCACGCCCAACAGAAACTCCGACTTGGGCGATGACTCCATGGAAATTTACCTTGACCAATTGATCTCGCTCATCAAGCTCCAGACCACCGGACCGTCCGAGGCCGCAAGGGCCATTCGGAAAAAGATCAAATACGGCAATAGCCCCGAGGAAATGCTCCTTGCGCTGAATTTGCTTGAGCTCATGGTGCTCAATGCAGGACCCAAGATCGGCCGAGTGATTGCGGGCGACGACAAGTTGGCCGAGCTCTTGCGGGGAATTGTTTCGGGAAACGCTTCAACTGGTGCTGGCACTGCGTATGACGCTGCGGTAGTCCGGAGGTTTCGGAACTTGGCCATCGGCTGGAGATCCGAGTTCCGCGACTTGGATGGCTACAAGCCGTTTGCTAGCTTATGGAAATCCGTGCCTCGGAAATCCAAGCCTAGGCTGAGTCCTCCTACATCGGCAGAGCCAGATTACCCTGACTATACTGAGTCTGCCAGGAAGTCGCCTGCTCCACCAAGACCCAGAACATCATCTCCATACACGGTGCAGAACAAAGACCGCACCTTTGCCGAAAAGTCCCAAAAGAGCAGTCAGTCGCGGGGATTCTTGGGCAAGAAATCCGACAAGACCAAGAAAACGGGTTCTAGAAGAGGTAAGTACGCCGACGAGGAGTACAAGATCCCCCAGATCAACTACAAGGTGGAGGCGCCCAGAATCAGGGAAACCATCGCCAGTTGTCATACCCACACCACGGCTTTGAACAACATTTTGTTGACGCTCCCCGAATCCGTGACTCCTTTGGACGACAAGAGGGCAGCGGCTGAGTTTGAAAAGTGCAGGAAAATCCGGCGTCTGATTCTCCGGTATCTTCAATTTGTTGGGGCGGGCCAAAGCACTTCCAAAAGCGCAGAGGTGGCGGCTCTCGACGACGAGTTCTTAGGTGCGCTAATTGTTGCCAACGACCAGTTGGTGGCCGTCTTTACCAAGTTTGACCGCTTGTGCGGATACACGGACGAGAACCCCGCCGCTTACCATGACGAAAGCGACAGCTCGGCCGAAAGTTACTACAGCGAGAGTGACGAGGATTCTGTGGCGGAGAGATTGGAGCACCTCCGGGTGCAGGAAACCAGCCTGAGGCTTGCACAGGCCGTGGAGCTGTCACCAGAGCCGGATACCACCCCAGAGCCCAGCGTGTATGCAAGACCACCTGTGATCAGACAGAACACAAGCTTTTCCGTGGGGACTGCAGAAAGCGACCCGTTCGGAGATAAGAACGCGGCGTGATTCAATTTCAGTGAATCGATTCGGTGAGATTCAATTTCAGACAATTTCAGTGTGATTCCATTGTGTTTCAATTTCAGTCAATTTCAGTGTGATTCAATTTCACTGTGATTCCATTGCTTCCGGCCGAATAACTTGGCCGGACCTTAGCTGCCTAGAGGACCCTTAGAGTTGGGTCATTAAAGCTGACCAGAGTCGGTTTCCTGCAGGGGACGATTTCACTTATAAGTGTCAGATTCATGTGAGTCTGCCATGTCCTCGCCTTTGTCATGAGCTAACTAGAGCATGGTTATGGTGGTGGTGTGTTGCACTCCGTGTACATGGACCTGTACAGACGCCCGAGTGTCTAGAGCTCACTCTAGAGGCTTGCCGGAATCAAACGTGGTGCACATATAAAGTGGTCCTGCATGTTCGGATGTTCCTGTACACAATGCGCGCTCCACATTATCTGCTTCACATCCCCAGAGCCGACACGACCGTGTATCCTTCCCAAGGCCTTCGACCCAGGTGCCAGCACAGCCGCCTTGTATCTATACACATCGCCATACGCATCCGTACACCACGCCCGTGCATCTCATTGTACGCCACATCTGTACACGACTGCTTACACCGTGCCCGAGCTCCATGGCGTCCAAAATCACCCTCCACAACCAAATCGAACTACCGCCGATCGACGACTTTCGCCTCGAGAATATCCTCAGCAAAGTCGTCCCGACCGAAAAAAAGCAGCTTTCCGAGTCCATTTTGAATGTCAAAAACCACTTTCAGGCCGATCTCCGCCAGGAGCTCCGCCACAGTTTGAGCCGAGAACAACGCATCCAGTACAAAAACATTGCAGTGGAGAAAAAGGCGGATTCGGTACGCAAGAAAATGACGAGCCGCAAGAAACGGTGGGCCAAGCTCGGCGCCAGCAGCGCCGCTCAAATGCCTAATACGGGGCTCAGTTTCGGCACCGCCGCCGAAAAGAGCGATTATCTACCGCTGGAGGTGGCGTCTCTCCACCAGGTCGCTGGTTCGATTCTGGAGGGGGTGATCAGTTTGGCTGCCCGTTTGAGTGCTTTAGATGTTTGTTTGGGCGGCACTGGACTTCCGGACCGGGAAAAGTATCCGATGATCCACCAGATGCTCACCCAGACTGGAACCGAGGTTGAAAACAAGGGTCACGCGAGTGAACAAAATGAAATCATTGATGAACACGTGAATGGAGAGGAAACGGGGTCTAGAAAGGAGAAGAAAGGAGAAGGAATCGAGTCGAAAGCAGGGGAGATTGAGTCAAAAAGAGAATTTACAAAAGGAGGAGAGATTCAGTCTACAAAATCGAAATCTTTTCCTAGCGCAGAGGAAAGTTCCTCGAGAAGGGAAAACCTCTCTGACGAGCTGATCATCGACTTCAACGCGAGCAATCAAAGCGACTCGGATGAAATTAATTCGGAAATTTTCGAAAGTCTCATCAGCGAGTACAACCGAAAAGCAAGACTAAAAATGGAGAGAAGGTTGGGCGGCGCAGCAGGATATGGCCAACTGCCAGCGGTAAAACGGCCCCGAAACCCTCTCCGGCTTCTTTCGGCCTGTGGGTCCATGCGGTCGCTTGAAATTTCCGTTTCAGATCGTGCAGAAAACCCCTTTTTGCCCGCCAAGTCTATGGCAACCGTGGGCGAGTGTCCAGAGTTGACTCTACATAAGAAACTCCGCATTAACGCTTTACCGCTGCTGAGCAAGAGAGACCAGACATGCAAATGCACAAAGCAGGACGAAGCAATGGGAAACGAAAAAGAGCATGATACAAATGATGAGGCAAAAGAGATTAATGAGGCAAAGTTCATTGGAACAAAAGGGAATGATTTAAAAGTGGTTGCAACCGGAGATGCAGACAGAGTTGAAATTGCACAGGAGAAGTGCACAGAGAGCTCCGCCCGAAACAGCCTCTCCAAATTCCTCTCCAATTACGATTCCCAATTAGCTGACGTCAGCGGCGCAAGTGCCTCTTTTGACATGGACTTTGACTCGTCTGGCATCAACAGCGACACGGACTCGGCGCATCTGATGGGGTCGTCCGACAGTTCGGAGTTGTTTGCGGGCAGCATCGGCGACACCAACGAGTACTACGACTCGCTCAGGCGGGGGATGCGGAAGCGGTCCCAGATTAGGCAGTCTCCCCGCCACGGAAACAAGGAAGCATCGCCCAACCCAAAGCACCAGCCACTGCACCGCACGCTCCAGCCAAAGCAGTCGATCCTCAAGCTCCAAAGAAGAAAACCCTGTGATTATAGTGACCCTGTACGGGCCCACACTGACTCGCTGAAGGTGCTTAACGTGACTGGTGATACTGCGAAGGGGCAAGGAAATGTGGAGAATCTCAAAGACACTGACGACACCTCAAAGGAACAAGTTGGTGCTGTGAAGGACCATGACCTGGAGGACAACACCTTCCTGAAAAGCCAGTATACGGTCAGCCCACGTGCATCTTTTGTGATGGAGAACTCGGCCGCCGGCGAGATCTTGCGCCATGCCGGCCCGGAAGCGAAACCCGATCTGGCAGAACCCGAGGCCATCAGTAGACTCCGCAACCTTTTGCTTTAACTGGAAAGCTTTCGGCTTTTAAGAAGGGGTTTGAAGTTTGAAGCTTTAGGTTTGGAAGTTTAGGTTTGAAGTCTACTTGCCTTGCAGGATAACCTGGCCGGTGCATTTCTCAATTCACTATTTCCTTGAACTACTCAAGTCCTCCGTTCCTAGACTCTGGACTTCCATACCCCAAAACTCTATTCAGAGCTGGGGCCAAAAGAGAGCCTCTGGTTTGGGTAGCCTATTCGGGGATGGCTCCATTACTATTAACATGCGGTCGAGTGAGGTTTCGAAGCATGTAAAGAATTACCGTGTGAACTCAATGCAGTCTCTCTGACAATTAAAACGGTAATTTAAAAATGAAGGACGAGTGAAGGAATTGAGGGTCATTGAGCGGTAGAGTCAGACAGTGAAGTCCTTCACAAATTTATTAGCCACCAGATCACAGCCGGATCCTAGAGACCTAAGATGTTTTGTTTTGCAGTGGAGTCGCTGTTAGAACTGCTGTTCAAATGCAAAGGTATCACGTGAACAGTAGCTTTTCGTGGGAGGCACACAAGCTTGCATTCTGCATTGCTGTTAAACACAAGCTTTGGTATCGACTTCGAGCCAAGTGCCTTACTCCAAGAACTCATTTTCATCTTCACTCGTCGTCTATTATCATCCCAAACCAACCCAGATCATGCTAATCTTATCGCAATCACCTATGAATCATGGATGGAGACTGGAATGGCTCCGTATGGACCATTCCGGTCAACATATGGCTAGCAGTGTTACACAAATAGAGACTTTAAAGGTGACATGATCCACAAGAAATATCATCCGCTGATACTAAAACCTGGATCATTTGTTTCAATCTGTAGTTTTTATCGTGGTCTTCTCTTTGTCTTCAATCTCTTTCAGTCTCCTAAGTCTTAGTTCTCTTTTTGATTTTCCATTTTCTTCGTTATCTTCTGTGGCCCTTTAATCTTCTGCCTTCTTCTCGACCTCAGTTGCTCTTCATCTTTCATTTTCTCCTTCTTCGTCCCTTTCATTCTCTTATGAGTTCAACTCTGCGTCGGTACACATCATGCCGGAAGCTGCCCACAACTAATTATCCAACTGAATTCATAAGCAAACCGAAATTTCACGCAAACTTGGTATAGGATAGTTTCTGGCCCGGTGTCGAATGAATCCAGCCTTGATTTTGGTGTTGCACCTCCTGCACCTTTGGCTGACTGGCTTTTGCAATGCCGGGCCAATTATCTTTCTCGAAAGTTTGCCTTACTTTCCTTCCTTTCGGAAATGCTAGTTTCCTTTCCCACGTCGTGAATGTTATTTTCCAGACTCACAAATCGAAAGTCAAATCAGTCAAATCAGTCAAATCAGTCAAATCAGTCAAATCAGTCAAATCAGTCAAATCAGTCAAATTAAATAAAACCAGTCAAACCAAGTCCAATCAAGTCCAAATCCAAAATAAACTGAAGTGCAAAGTTTAAAACTCAAACCCAAAGTCTTCAAAAGTTGTCTTAATAGACTCTATTAAAATATCCACACATAGAAGCACCAACAGAAGAAAAACAAGAAAAAAAGAAGCCACATCTTCCAGGAGATCCCTGCTCGCTTACTCATCACCACCATTTTATTATAGGTGTTTTTGAGAGTGATTTTGCCGGATTCGAAGTTGCTGGTGATTTCGTCATTTAGCTTCATAGACTTATTGATTTCAGAGCCCATGCGAACGCCTAAGTTCTTGAGCGCTGAAACCTTCAGGCTCATCAGATCCATCTCGTCATTGTTTTGCCCCTCCAATGACAGTAAAAATGCTTCATTGTGCTTGGCGGAAACTTGCGTTGGCTTCTCATAGGGCGATTGCGTGCGCTGGGGGGCCCTGCTATCGAAATGCTTCAGAAACTGATTCGGCGGCGTGCTGAAGAGCTGTGTACGAACATCCCTCTGATGTGCGGACGTGGAGTAGCGAGAATCCATGGAAGGAGCTGTAGATCTGGGGTGCTGCGTGTTCTTGATTCTGCCCTAAGCGACTGCTTCATGTCGGGTGCACCGGTCTACCATGTCGGGTGTCCGGGCTTTTAAAGTTTGGTGTCCGGGTTTTTAAACGCTTGGTGTCTGGGTTTTTCAAATTCGGTACTCGGGTCTTGTTTCAGTGTCCTGGTCTTGTTTCAGTGTCCGGGTCTTGTTTCAGTGTCCGGGTCTTGTTTCCAGTATTCGGGTCTTTGTTTCAGATGACTGGGCCTTGGTTTCTGGTGAAGAGTGGTCCCGTGAACCACGGTTTGGTGGCAATCACAACATTCGCCCTTGAATGCTACTCAACCAGGAACTAACTTGCACCCCTTCATTAAGAAGCCACATTAATTCGCCTTCTCTCCACCGACAATCAACTAGCATCACATTCTCGAAGGACCTGGGACAGTGGCCATTAAGGTTTGGTGCCTGTAGTCGTGATCGGCTTGGTGCAGTCTTGGACGGGTATATGCAGTCCCTTGAGATATCGAGGCCGCACCTTACTAATCTCAACCAGATAGCACCATCAACATACTCCCATACCCTAAAAGATCTGCATGGAAACCGAAACACCCCGATCGCTATCCAACGTCCAGCACGTGGTTCTAATCCTCTCCGGAAAAGGAGGTGTTGGTAAATCATCGGTCACTACACAAACAGCACTCACCCTTGCACTAAAAGGATTCAATGTGGGTGTCTTGGACATTGACTTGACGGGCCCCTCCATGCCCCGCATGTTTGGTGTAGAGAATAAGAAAGTCCACCAATCAACTAACGGCTGGGTGCCAGTGACCGTAAGCAAGCCGCAGGAAAATCTGGGCGAATCTGGAAGTTCGTCCGTTGGCTCCATCTCGCTCATGTCCCTTGGTTTTCTCCTTGGCAGCAGAGACTCATCCGTCGTTTGGAGAGGCCCAAAGAAGACCGCCATGATCCGCCAGTTCTTGAAGGACGTGATTTGGAACAACGGTAACAAACTTGATTATTTGCTCATAGACACGCCGCCTGGCACCTCGGACGAGCACATCGCCATAGCAGAGGAGCTCAGGTATGTCCAGGCTGTTGATGGGGCCATTATTGTCACCACCCCACAACAGGTGGCTACGGCCGATGTACGCAAGGAGATTAATTTTTGCAAGAAGGTCAACTTTTCCATTTTGGGCATTATCGAGAACATGTCAGGGTTCATATGCCCGCACTGTGCGGACTGTACCAACATATTCTCTTCTGGCGGCGGAGAGGCTTTGAGCCAGAGCTTGGATATTCCTTTCTTGGGAAAACTTCCCATTGATCCCACGTTCGTGGAGATGATAGAAAACCAAAATAACCAGAACCAAAACGACACACGTCTGGAAAAATCCGCCGAAGTAGGCGCAGCATCTGATGAAAGTCACTATCTGAACTTGCCCGAGCTTTATAAATCCTCGAATTTGTGTCCAATCATGAGCGATGTTGTGGACAAAGTTTTGCAGAACGAAAAGACTTAGACCCACGTATTGGGAAACCAGCAATATCTTGCCTTCTTACCTTTTCTTTTTTTACTGGGAAGACCACCTTATATAGACTTCATGCACCTTATAGACTTGCGGGGACACCCCCTTGAAACTTGCAACCATGCACCCCTTCAAACCTGCAACCGACTGCGCTTGTGGAGTTGCAACCACATGCGCGTTTCAGATTCGCAGCCACAAACACAAATACATATAAAGCCGTGATTCCCACATAGAAAATCTGTATTTTTCTCTCTAGTTTTCTACTTGCCTTTCACTATTGCGTTTTATTGTTGACTTTATTACTGAAATTACCATTGCATTCCACTATTTCTGCAGTTTCTATTACTCACCTACCTTTTTGATGCTGGTAGGAGACTTGAGTGTTTTGATTAGATTCTTACCGTTTGGAAAGCCACCAGGCAAGTTGCTCATCACACCTTAAGTGTATACACTGATTATGGTACCTTCCACTGGTGCCTCTATTCAACGATAGTCTGCACAAATAAGAGTGTTATTTTTTAGGAATGATAGAGTCATGGTATTATCAAGGAGTAGACACTCGTCGGAGGTATTGCTGAAAGTGACTCAAATATGTTGGTATGAGATAAACTAACCAAGATTTCAAGATTTCATTGAAGGATCCTTACATGTCCTTCCAAGAATCCTGTTTGATCATTGAAAGTGGGAAACGGCCTACCACCACCGAATTGAATTCACTGCCGAAGGATACTCACTTGGAGATCTGTGGGTTTATTACCATTCAAAACTTCATGTGAACATTATCAGACAAATTGAACCGGTTACTATTACGCTAAGAAAAGACCATCACTTTCAAAATGAGACCGTTGGATGCACTGGCAACCAAACGGGACTGTTGACTTTATTACTACCAACGGAGTTTACTACACCAGAAGGAACCAGGCAATGCACTGCCATTAAATAAAACCGTTGAATTCAGAAAACGAACCGTGACTTCACAAACGAGTCGTTGGATTCACAAACGAGTCGTTGGATTCACAAAACGAACCATTGAATTCACAAACCAAACCGTTGAATTCATACCCTAACAAACGAATTCAAACCATACAGAACGATGATTTCATACCATAACGAAATTTTGATTCTTGATCACCAAAACACCAGTGAGAACTGTTGATACTGTTGCTTGCTCACCTTCACAGGATGTACTGGAGGCCTCAGAGCTGGTGCCTTAATGCTTGCTCATAATCACTCCACCTATTCTCAAACTGGTTTGAGCCTCCTGGCGTCTTTCTAATGCCTTCATAACTAGCTCAGAAGAGCTAATCACTGAATGCCATTGAACTTCTTCCACCTCTTGATTTTCTGCTTCAATTGGCCAGCGCTGAGGAACATTTGGTTCAATTCCTTGTCCCACTTCATAGCCTCATAGTCGTCACCATACTTATTGTGCAAATCAAAGAGCCAGTCGTTTTCCCTTTCGGAAGGAAATAACTCGTTGTCGCTCCGAGGACGGTTTTGCTCGTATTCCACCATCTCATCGATAACAGCACTGGTCTTTTCCTCGACGAGTTTTGGCTTGAGCTCCATCTTACCGTAGATGATTTCCTTGACTTCACCGTCTTCTCCACGAATGAGCCGAGCCTCACCGAGGGGGATTTTCTCTGGGTCGGTTTCGTCTTCGGCAACTTGGACAGGGGGCTCGCTTGCTTCAGCTAAGCGTTGCCTGCGCTCCTCTGCAGTCTCCAAAATGGGCTCGTTGATATTGTACTTGCCGTTCAAGTTAATAGCCAAGCCAAGCCGCTTATAGTTCTGCTTCAAGGTCAATTTGTGATCCCAGTGCTTTTTTATGACCGGATGTGTGCGCAATTTGATTCGCCTCTGTTTATCTTTTTCACGCACTGTGTTACGGCCGATGGACGACCGGGCCTTTCTACGCTGTCTTGGGTTGGCCATTTGGATGTGGATATGGAGTGGTTGATGGTTTTGGTGATGGTTTTTCACGCATGCGATGCCATCGCCTCTGTGCAGGCGCGCTTCATATGCAATGGTTGAAGCTTTTAGTGAAAGCGGTGACTTCCTGGTCATGTCTAGTTCGTTACGAATTTAATTCCCTACTTGATTCCATGTTTATTACCTGATTGATGCCTGATTAATGAACATGGAAAGTCTAGTCTGGTGGACCTTGACCAAGCAATGATCCTATACGCCAACTCAACTCAGCCCGAACGCAAAGTGATCCAGCCATCACTTCAGTTTTTTCATTGTTTCCCTTCCGTCGTTTTATCATTCCTCGTTTCATTTCCATCGTCTTGTCAGTCCTTGTTTCATGTCCATCGCCTTGTCATCCATTGTTTCAAGTTCCTATGGTGAAATGTTATCTCTTGAGCCTCGGGCTTGATCTTTAGTGTCCAGGATTCTGACTCTGATTTCCAGTCTACTCTATTTTCTAACTGGAACTTCCCCTTCCCCGCCATCCTCGTGCTCCTCGGCTTCCTCGGCCTCTTCCTCTGCCTCTGCCGCGGCCTCTAGAAACCCTTGGGTTCTTGAATGTGTACTTGGGGTGTACCTTGATCACTCGACTGTGCAAGAGTGTACCGCTCTTTTCTAGAGCCAACTCCACACTCTGTGGACTCTCAAAGGCAACGTAACCCTGGCCCTTTGATAACCCGGTATGCTTTGCAATGAGAATTGTGACCTTCTCGATGGTGCCGATGTCAGCAAAGAGTGCCTCTAGCTCCGCTGGACCGGTGTGGTAGTTGAGATTGCTGACAAAGACGGAACGGGCATCCAACTCACTGGTTTCGACCTGATTAGGCCATTCCTTGCTGGGTGTGGTTTCTTCCGCTACAAATTCGGGGTCTGTGGAAGTATGAGTTGAATGTACAGGATTTTCTGCAGCCTCTGTGACCTGCGGGGGAGCGTCACTTGTGTGCATTAATTCTCCCGCATTACTCATGACAATACTCTTTTGCTGTGGAAATGTCGGAATGAGACTGAAATTTTTTTTGGGTGGTAACGAGGCAACGGGCTCGTTGTAGAAGTGTTTTGGATGTGCGATTGTATTCCTGCACACGGGCTATAAAACAAGGTGACTGTAACCATTGACTTGTCAAGTGGGCTCTATGCCTTAGACTCTATGCCTCCACGAAGGCTCTATACGTGGTGAATGCCTCGTCTGTGGAAGCCGACTCCAAGACAATTTCGGTTTCCGGAGCAACAAAAAAGACGTATCCAGCACGAACCTCGATCTTCTCGTCGGAGTTCTTCTCCTTGATGTATCCCGATCCGTTGGTGGCAATAATGATGGAAGGACCCTTTAAGCCATCAAAGATTTGCACCTGGCCGGCCTTGGCATGGAAAATCGTCTGCAAAACCGAGAACTCCGCAATAGGAGGATCATACAACACCGACTTGTCGGCATCGCCCGAAGATTTGGCAAAAGGCAACAAAGGCATTTTCTGCTCCTCCACAGGGTCGTATGTGAAGTTCAACATGGACACCAAGTTCTTGACGTCCTTGAACTTGGGGGTGAATCCTGCACGCACCACGTTATCCGAAGCAGCCATGCACTCGATAATGTCACCACTGATATATGCGTGTGGGTCCAATGCCTGCAAAAACATGGCCTCTCCCTTGGTCAAGCGTACGTGGTTCAACATCATGCAACCACAGAACAATCCAATGTCGTTGGGAAACTGCTTGTTCAATCTAAGAATCAAATCAGCCAACCCGGGGTTCAACTGCTCGAAGAGCTCGGGGGTTTTTTCTGCTCTCTCCACCAATTTTGCTGCTTTTTCTGCAACCACGTCGTCAGGCGTGTTCATGACATTTGAGAAGATTTGCTGCACGTGACTCCTGTTCTCCAAGTCCTCGCAACTTTCCTTTTCAACCTTCTCTTCATAAAAAACACCCTCGCAGAACAAGTGGGCGTCCCTTTCGGTGGCCAACTCTCTAAACTCGGGCACAGTTTCCAAGGATTTCTTGAGCTGTCCCAAGGGCTTGAAGCCGCAGAAACCCTCGAAATCCGTCACGGCAATGGCCATTTCCGGCTTGTGGTTGTCGTCCGGGTAGTTCTTTGGGTCATTTTTGTGAAGTTGGGCAGCCAATGCTTTATCTGGGTGGGCTTGGATGGACAAGACCTTTTCGATGGAGAGCACCTTAAACAAAAAGGGCAACTCCTTGTCGGAGCCGAACTTGTCGATAATCGATTGGTGCAAGTACTTTTGAGGGTTCTGGTCAATCAAGTCCCTCAAAACCTTTCCGTCCAAGTCTGTGTTGTCGACGACTTTCAGGGGAACGGAGGGGTGGGTACCCATCCACAACTCTGCGTATGGCTTGGACTCGTCGATGACGGTGTTGGGGTTAGAGGCAGCGGCGTAGCGTGCCACGGCCGACGACGAGCCGATTTTGCCCCAGTCGTAGTTTTGGTATCCGCAGTCGATTCTGAATAAAGACATAATGTCGATAACGTTTGGAGCGTGGAGGAAAGACGGCGTATACATGGGAAAAAACTGCATATAGCACCCCGGCGCGCGTCGTCAACTCGCGTCCGTAGTATTATTAAGCCACGGGTACACCCGCCGGAATCACATCCGTACACCAGGGCATCACAATCCAAAACTCCCCTTCTATAGCCTTAAGTGAGTAAGTTCATTGGGGTTGAGGGGTGCATTTTCATCAGAATGAAATCTTGCAATGGCAATCTCCAACACTAAAGGCAAAGATGAGTAGTTTCATAGGGAGCAAAGGCCACAGTGTACACAAAAAGTTACGGCACTAAACCAAAAAAAAGGTGGCAATTTGAGGGGGGATTCGAGGCTTTTATATTTTCTCGGGTGGCAATGGCTGCAAAAGTAGCCCCTGACTCGCATTATATAAGACCCCCGTTTCGCGCCACCTTTTATTTCCAGTTTGTGTCACTGCCTCGTTTTTTTGACGTAATCTGAATCTCACGTTTACGTAACCTAAACTTTGCACTGCACACACAAGCAACTGACTGAACAGTTGAGAATTGCTAATAGATGAGCTGGAGTTAGTGAAAAAGAGGTAATAGTTCTGACGAAAAGGTGCCAGCCGTTGGCGAATACAACGCTTAAGATCTGAATCAATTGAGGAGTCAGGATAATAACAAAAGTATTTGAGGGTTTGACAAAGTCAGAGTTGAACGGAATAACTTGACGAGTTGAACGGAAGAGAAGTCTGAGCATCACTGCTAATCAGATTAGGAGTGAATTGAGGAACTCAAGGTGTGGAGAATCATTTGACGTGATAGGAGATTGACGACAAAGCCGAGTCGATTGGTGTAGCACCGCTCCCGTTCACATACACTCCAGCCACAGAACTTTCTGACCATGTCGTGGATCGAAACTTCCACCGGTAACCGAATATCCCGCCTTTCCAACATCAACAACCCCTCCAACATCTTCATTTCTGAAAACTGCACCATTTGTGAGCATGTGACTCTCCATGGAGATGTGGCGACTGCCTCGGAAGGGCCGGCCATCCGAATCGGCAAGTTCACCCATCTTGCTAGAAACAGCAGTGTTGATCCCCCGCCCTCCAAGTTGCACTCCAAGGAGAGCGTGCCGCTCCAAAGAGCCCCTAGTCCACAGGACCCCCGGATCGAGATCATCATTGGCAATTACACGTTCGTTGGAGAGGACACCGTGGTACGCCTGATCCAGGTGGGCAACCGGGTGCAGATTGGTGCCCGCTGCACATTGGGCGAGCTGTCGGTGATCAACGATTGCTGTGTGATTGAAGACGATACGACGATTCCCCCAAAATCGGTGATTCCGCCTTACTCGCGTGTGTCGGGCCAGCCGGGGCGGTCGTTTCTAGTGCAGGAGATATCCCCTGCCTACAGGAGACACCTTGAAACGAACGCCCGGGTCAGACACGCATTGACATGATGATAATTCTACGAAAGTCATCAAGTATATGTGATCGTCCATCCATCCACTCATCACCAATTATATCCGATCCTGCATCTCCATATGATCAATTATACAGGTCAAGGTCACACGATCAATTATACAGGACTTCCAAGGTCACACGATCAACTATACAGATTTCCCTGGATCACATAATTTAAAGATCTTCCTAGATCACATAATCAGGTATGAGACAATTACGGCCCCGATCGCATGAAGCTTGGATCTTAATCACCCTTTGTAAAAAACTCCCCGATGATTCCTGATTTCCCAGAAAGCAACACTCCACGGCGTCTTCTAAACACCTTCCGAACCAATAGAAATACCACGTAAGTGGTCAGGCCAAACACCACGTACCCCCAAAAACCGTGCTGATGAACTATATCGGCAATTCGGACATGACGATGGTAAGGGCTTCCTACCAACTTCGACTTGAACTTGGTACTCTTGTCCACGAGGGAAGGACTCAACAAATAGCGGAGAATCAACCTCAAACTTTCCCTTTGGCACGTGAGCTGCTGTTTCTGCGAGTCCAAGTCCCAGTAAGTGGCTCCGTTCTTGTTCACAACAATCGTGTCGCCTGGCTTGTAAGTTTTTCCATCGATGTTGAGTCCCAAATCGTCGGCGAGGGTAGGATAGACCTCCAAGTCGAGGTATGTGAACAACACGTCATCGTTGTCAAACAAGTGGGGGATGCTTTTCCGCATGGCCTCGATGATCTTGACGGTATCGGCATTTTCCAGCTTGAGCTTGGCAATATATTGAGCCTTTTCGTCGCGCTCCTCGAGCAATTGCTGGAAATAGTACTTCTGCTTTTCCACGGTGTATTGGTGTGCCACCATGGAGATGTTGAACAAGGTGTCTTTTATGTGTTGGGCATTCTGCGACAGGATGAAGGTGATAACCACCTTGTCGTTCTTCTTGTTGGCGTTTTCCCCGGCCGGAAAGTAATGGGACACTAGTTTCGGAGTCATCTCGGCGTACATCGGGTACTGGTTTTTCTCAATGAAGTCCTGGATGGCGCTGGGTTTCCGCATGGCCTCCAAAGCAAAGTTCTGGTAGATGCTGGGCACTAGCGAGTGCTCTTTGAACATATAGAGCGTGGGCTTGTTGGTCATGGATGTGACGAGGTGCAACTTGCGGTCGAACTCAGATTTGTGGTCCCACGTGGCATCAGAATTCACAAACTTGTGCAAGCCATGGGCCTGGCTCTCGACGGCCAGTGAGATCTTGTTGCTCTTGGACACGTAAAGCAGGATGTCAAAGGGCGACTTGGTCACCATTTCCAAAATGTACGGCAAAATGGCTTTATCCTCGGGGGTGATCTCCTTCTGGTTGTAATTGAAGACGAGGCCGATCTTGTTGGAGAGAGGGTAATAGTGGTCCTCCGGGATGTTGGGCAACTCGTGCAGAAGCATATTCAGGTCCTCGAGCTCCCGCGCCGTGACACTGCTGTACTGGTAGTTGTTGGAAATCTTGGTGACGTAGTTCTTCATGTCGTTTGCCGAGACGTCGTCGTCGGTGTAATCAAAGCGGATGAGACCTGCATCCTTGGGCAAGAACATGATGTACTTGGGGGCCAACTCCAAGTCCTTCCGGGCCAACTCCGGAAAGCCCAACTTCTCGCAAAGCACCGCGTGCGAGTGGCAGTTCAAGTGGCCGGTCCGGGTGGTGGTGGACACCAAGTTGGAGAGCTTGTCCCACCTGAGCTTGTGCTCCATGCAGTCCAAGCAGCTGCCGGAGAACTTATTTTCGGCGTACTGCTGCGAGGAGGAGGAAAAGATGCTAAGGAAAAACGGCTCGCTAGACTCCCCGGCCACCACCAGCATGCCCAAGTCAATATCAACCTCCACGGACAAACTGGGGAGGTCCACGGCGTCGGCGTTGTACACGGCGACGGAGGTGACCAAGTAGCGGCGGAAATTCTCGGGCGTCCGCGTCAATGACTTGGGAAACGTGTCGACGAACTTGGATTTGCCGGGGTTGTCGGCGTCGGGCGCGTAAAGCCGCAAGTTGGGGAAGGAGGTGACGCCCTCCCGCTCACAGAGGTCACCGGACTCCACGCAGTTGACCTGGAGCATGTTGATCTTGAGGGACTTCTGCTCGTCCTCGGAGCGAAAGAAGGCCTCCTTCCATATTGGGGCAAGCTGCTTGCAGTGGATGCAATAGGGCGAGTAGAACTCCACGAAGGACAAGGCCTGGGAGGTGACTGAGTGGAAGTTCTCGAGCGTTAGGTCCGGGGGGAGTTGACGGTCTGCAAACTCGTCTGTGTCCTTTATGGCAGCCGGGGATGCGGCGGCGAGCCCAAGAAGTAGCGCTGGAACAAGAAACTTCATGATGAGCCCAAGGCGGTGCCGTGGCACTGCCCGTTGTAGGACGCGTAAACCGGTGCACCACACCCGTGCACCACACCCGTGCACCACAATATATAATGCGCACACCCGTGCACCGCGCACCTCTACTAATCGCAATCAAGCCGCTCCCTTGCACACCATCATGTCGGACAAAATGCAGATCGACACGCCCGAAATCGACGAGGGCTTATATTCTCGGCAGTTGTATGTCCTCGGAAAAGAGGCCATGCTCAAGATGCAGAACGCAAACGTATTGATTATCGGCTTGAAAGGCCTCGGCGTGGAGGTGGCCAAAAACGTGGCGTTGGCCGGCGTCAAGTCCTTGGCGCTCTACGACCCCAGCCCCGTGAAACTCCGGGACTTGTCGTCGCAATTCTTCCTCAGCGCCGACGACGTGGCCAATGGCAAAACCGTGGCGGAGGCGTCGGCCCCGAAACTCAAGGAGCTCAATCTGTACGTGCCCATTACCGTGGTGTCGGATATTTCCGCGCAGGCTTTGCGCCAGTACAAGTGTATTGTGGCGACGCAGATGTCGCTCGAGGAGCAGGTGAAGATGGACGAGTTTGCGCGGCAGAACGACATCGGGTTCATTGCTGCGGATGTGCGGGGCTTGTTTGCGTCGCTCTTCGTGGACTTTGGCGACAACTTCTCCGTGATCGATCCCAATGGCGAGGAGCCTCACTCGGGCATTGTGTCCGATATCGAGCAGAACGGCCACGTGTCCATGTTGGACGATAACCGTCATGGGCTCCAGGACGGAGACTACGTCAAGTTCTCCGAGGTGGAGGGCATGGACAAGTTGAACAACGGCACGCCGCTCAAAATCGAGGTCTTGGGGCCCTACGCCTTCAAGATCCCCATCGACGAGTCTTACGGGGTATACAAGAAGGGCGGTTTGTATCAGCAGGTGAAGATGCCGCAGACCATCCACTTTCAGTCGTTGCAGCAGCAGTTGGCGGCTCCCGAGTACTTCTTCTCGGACTTTGCCAAGTTTGACCGCCCTCCACAGTTGCACTTGGGTTTCCAGGCCCTCCACGCCTTCCAAACCAGGCACGGCGCCTTGCCACGGCCCTACCACGAGGAAGATGCCAATGAGATGTTGAGGTATGCGGAGGAGGTCGCCGCTCAAAACCCAGGAATCTTGGATGGCGCCGACTTGAACCGGGACCTTCTCCGGGAATTGGCCTTCCAGAGTGCGGGTGACTTGCCTGCCATGGTTGCTTTCATAGGCGGAATGGTGGCACAAGAGGTGTTGAAGTGCGTGTCGTCGAAGTTCGGCCCCGTGAAGCAGTTCATGTACTTTGACTCTTTGGAATCGTTGCCCAATGCGGAAACATATCCCCGGAACGAGGACACCACGAAGCCCATTGGGTCCAGGTACGACGCTCAGATTGCTGTTTTTGGCAAAGACTACCAGAAAGCCATCTCCAACCTCAAGGTCTTTTTGGTGGGTTCCGGAGCCATTGGCTGCGAGATGTTGAAGAACTGGGCCATGATGGGCTTGGGTGCAGGCGAAAACGGCGCCATCTATATCACCGACAACGACTCCATCGAAAAGTCCAACTTAAACAGGCAGTTCTTGTTTAGACCCAAGGACGTGGGCGGGTTCAAGAGTGAGATTGCTGCCAAAGCCGTGACGACCATGAACCCCGAGTTGGAAGGCAAGATACACGCCAAGTTGGACAAGGTTGGCGCCGACACCGAGGATATCTTCGGCGACGACTTCTGGGAGCCGTTGGACTTTGTCACCAACGCCTTGGACAATGTGGATGCAAGAACCTACGTGGACCGCCGGTGCGTCTTCTACAAGAAGCCATTGCTCGAGTCGGGAACTTTGGGAACCAAGGGCAATACTCAGGTGGTGATCCCCAACTTGACGGAGTCTTACTCGTCGTCGCAAGACCCACCGGAGAAATCTATCCCATTGTGCACATTGCGGTCTTTCCCCAACAAAATCGACCACACGATTGCATGGGCCAAGTCGTTGTTCCAGGGGTACTTTTCGGACTCGCCGGAGACCGTCAACTTGTACTTGAGCCAGCCCAACTACGTGGAGCAGACATTGAAGCAGAACCCCGACATCAAGGGTACTTTGGCCAACATCTCCAGTCTCTTGAACAACAGACCATACACGTTTGCTGACTGCATCCGGTGGGCACGTGACGAGTTCGAGGCCAAGTTCAACCATGAGATCAAGCAGCTCTTGCACAACTTCCCCGCGGATGCAGTGACGTCCACGGGAGCACCATTCTGGTCGGGCCCCAAACGAGCCCCTAAGGCATTGGACTTTGATATCGACAACGCAGACCACTTCAATTTCATTGTGGGCGGGGCCAATCTCTTGGCGTTCATCTACGGCTTGAAAGAGCAAGCGTCTGCCGAGGAGTACCGCAAGGTGTTGGAGGGGTACGAGGCCAAGCCTTTTGTTCCTCAAGAGGGCGTGAAGATCGCCGTCAACGATGCCGAGGCCGAGGAGGAGGCCAAGAAGCTCTCGGGCGGCATTGACCAAGACGAGGTGCAAAAAATCGCCGCCACACTCCCCGAGCCTTCAACATTGGCCGGGTACAGATTGACGCCCATTGAGTTTGAGAAGGACGACGACACAAACCACCATATCGAGTTCATCACAGCCGCGTCCAACTGCCGTGCATTGAACTATGGCATCGAGCCAGCCAATGCATCGAAGACCAAATTCATTGCCGGCAAAATCATCCCCGCGATTGCCACGACAACCGCCATGGTCACCGGGTTGGTGTGTCTCGAATTATACAAGGTTGTGGCCAAGCACGATGATGTGGAGAAGTACAAGAACGGGTTTGTGAACCTTGCGCTTCCCTTCTTTGGGTTTTCGGAGCCGGTCAAGTCAGCCAAGGGAAAGTACAATGACAAGGAGTTCGACCAGATCTGGGACCGGTTCGAGATCCACGGCGACATTACGTTGAAGGAGTTGGTGGAGCACTTTGAGCAGGCCGAGGGCTTGGAGATCCTGATGTTGTCGTATGGCGTGACGTTGTTGTATGCGTCGTTCTTTCCACCCAAGAAGGTCAAGGAGCGGTTGGGCATGAAGCTCTCGGAGTTGATCGAGGCGGTCAGCAAGAAGCCGTTGCCTGCACACGCCAAGAACCTTATCTTTGAGATTTGCTGTGATGACAAGGAGGGAGAAGATGTGGAGGTTCCTTACATCAACGTGAAGCTCTGAGGAAGGTCCGGGTAATCAGAAGCCAGGACTAGAGGCTGGTAGCGAATGAGATAGAGCTGTACGCTGTGGCGCAGTGGTGTCGATGGGGAAGAGATCTCACCACAGCGGGTAGGCCGTATCTGGACTATGAATCAGTATGAGCATGTGCAAGAGGTCCAGTCTCGTCTTCTCGCCTACACTAATACACCACAATACTCTACACTACTCTACACTACTCTATACTACTCTATACTACTCTATACTACTCTATACTACTCTATACTACTCTATACTACTCTACACTACTCTACACTACTCTATACTACTCTACACTACTCTAGACTACTCTACACTACTCTACACTACACTACACTACACTACACCACACCAGTGTACAATCACACAGTAAGTAGGCGTTGTAGAATATCCACGGGTTTGACATAGAATCAGAAGCATAATAAGACCTGGATGAACCGGGGTAGTATAGAATGTGAGTGTATTTAGTAGAATGTGAGTGTATTTAGTAGAATGTGAGTGTATTTACTAGAATGCATGGATGTATCTACTGCATAGGAGGGACTTGGCATGAACAATGTGGATTTCTGTAAATTTCCTAGGCTTGTAACGTGCACTGGCCTGCAAATCATACTTGTTATGAGGCCTGCACGACTCACATAACCAAAACCAGGGTCGATCTACGTACCGCTGATGGTTGAGCCGAATGCCTCCAGTATCAGCAGGCGTCGTTGTATCTGCAATGACCGGGGCTTGCAGGTTCTCTATTGGATCCTTTATCACCTCCCACTTGCATATAATCTACCAATTTGCTACTATTTATTATTTCACTTTATAATTTAAACCTGTTATATTCTATAGAAAATATTTGATCTATAGGTAATAAATAGTGTATTCCCCTTTTTTATAAATAGTGTATTCTCCTTTTTTATAAATAGTTTATTCTCCTTTTTTATAAATAGTTTATTCTCCTTTTTTATAAATAGTTTATTCTCCTTTTTTATAAATAGTTTATTCTCCTTATATCGCTTTACGGAATTACCCTAATGTGAATTAGTATTAGGTGAAAAGAATCAACAAACTAAATATTAATAAAATACAGTTATTAAATCTTGAATATAAAATATGCATTGGTATTCTATCTAAACTACCTGTTATCCCACTGTTTGAAGATCCATGATATGCAATTAAATGATTACAACTAAGCTGCTATATAAATGGTGATAAGAAAGGAATGCAAAGAATCTTGAATAGTAGGATTAGAGCTTTTTATTATCGCCCAGCCGGCGGATACAGATTAAATTAGATTAAATTATATAAAAATATCTCTATTGTTGGGACTATCTTAATCTATTTATGAAGGTATCCATCTATTATCCCGGGCGGGATATCTATTGAAAAATAAAGGTATGATTTCTTTAATATTTATCGGGTAGTATTATTTTGTATTTAGGTAGTCTTAAAGTTTTTGGAATAATGTATTTTTATATCCTAGTAATTTTAGGTGTTTATCCATAAATTAATTATCAATTCTATCTACTCGGTTTTTAATAAATTATTTTATAATTACTTACTGACCAGCTACCCATGGCTCCCCTCTCCGGGAGTCAATGTGGGCATGGGCCCGGGAGAATGGGTACCATATGCCGGTCTGGTACCCTGGTCAAGGCTCTTTTCGGGATCTCCGAAAAAGCCCCAGCATCGGCTCCTCAAACGGCATTCCCACCACGTTGGACGTCCACACCATGGGAATTGATTGCTGCAAGTACTCCCACTGCGCCATTATCTCCCGTCCACGTGGCGGCGGTCCGCTGGCATAAACAAATCTTCGGAATTAACTTGTGTATCTTGAGAAGAAGCCTTCCTTCCCCGTCATCCATGATCATGGAGCCTTGTTGCGAATCGCCGCTCAGAGTAGCTATAACACCCCGATGGCTAACTCCAGATATGAATACGTGAAGCAATTCGAGAGGGAGAATCACCTTCTCCCTGAAACATTGTGATTCGAGTTGACGGCAAGGGTTCCACAAATTCTCAACCTTTTATGAGTTTGCCAACCAAACGATGCCCGGGCCTTGCATGTCACGAACAGGGCCCTTAGTATGATGGAGCAATTGACGAAGTCTTGTCATATGGCGACTGCGGCGAGTACCTGTTTCTTCTAAGGGATTGAATTGTTCCACATCCTTGTCACCTAGGCTTTCACGACCAACCGGTCTTCAAGTGGAGATTGGCCTCGCACAGACTTACACTCACTTAACTTACTCTTAGTACACTCACTTACACTCACTTACACTCACTTACACTCACTTAACTTACTCTTACTTTAGTACACTGGCACTTTCTATATTACTCATACTGGTACTCCAGAGCCTGCTGTTTTGATACTCTAACACTTCTATAGCGCAGTGGGTCTTTGATGACACCATCTAGATGAAAGGCATTCAAGACCAAGACCGATTCCCGGATTGGGATACTAAGACCTTGTGGTGTGTCTTGATGCGTGAAGTAGATGGTTCCGGACAAAATGGCTGCAAACACCCGTACACCGCCTTGAAGTAGGAATACGAGCGTTGACCAGTCTAGTTGACCAGTCTAGTTGACCAGTCTAGTTGACCAGTCTAGTTGACCAGCCTAGTTGACCAGTCTAGTTGACCAGTCTAGTTGACTAGTACTTGACAATGACTGAGCCGGCAAAATAGGATCTGGTCGGAAGATACCCTATTCGACACCTATCAGCGTCCATAGCAGCCGCCGAAACCAGAAGGTTAGCTAGTCTGCACCTTATCATTGCTTGCTGTTAAGCACGGGCGGAGATAGAAAGCCTAAAGTCTGTAAGCCCAATGATTCCACGGAATCATTAACGAATACACTGAAAAGTTCTGAACGTACTATTTATATTTAAATATTTTACAGAACGTGAGTCACAGAACATCTAACATAAAATGTTAAAGTAGATAAAATTGCGATCATTTCTTAATTTAAAGTTCCTTAATTCTTATTAAAAAATATCCCGCGGGCATGATTTTAATAAGTTAGTTATTATAACAAAAGGTTGGTTTATTTCAACCTATGTTTTAGTATATGAAGTAATATACGGGATATGTAAGTTGTACCTTACAAGACCAAAGTACAAGATGGGTGCGAGGTGGGTGAAGAGTTTTGATTAAGAGTCAAATGCTCTACCGATTGAGCTAACCAGGCAAGGATTAAGTTTAAAGACCTTAAGGGAGCGCACGAGTTTTGCGGTCTACAGATAGAGCAAGCCGAAGGAGGCTTCAACATACACCACGACCATACATCGAGGACTTACTCACCAAATTCGAGGAATTCATTCCCAACAAAAACCAGAGCGTCCCATGAACCTCTACAACCATGATAGACGATAAACCCTTCCAGATTAACCAGAGTATATCAAGAATTACCCGGGTCCTACAACTGGCTAGCGACATCAGTCGCCCAGACTTGGCATACAGTGTGAGCAAGTTCGGATCATACACTAAGGAAGCAGAATCAGATCTCACGCAGCTAAAGAAAATATTAGCTTACCTACGAGATACGAAAGACTGGTCCATCAGCATTACAAAAAGTATTCTCCGGACAACACTGTGAAATTGTATGCATTCAGTGATGCGTCCAGTGAAGAAAACCGCAAATCACGGACAGGGTTCATAGTCTACGGAATGGCACCCCAGTATTCTGGAAATCAAAGAAGCAAAGCTTAGTGACGACTTTCGAAGCAGAGTATATGGCACTAAGTGCTACAGTGAAAGAAGTCATATGGACAACAACCTATCCAACGAGTTCGGAGTTACGGTGGAAATCCCCAAGATCTTGGAAGATAACAATGGAGTGGTGCTAACGGTCAATGGGACTGGAAGCACAGAGCAACAAACATGTGGACAAGAAAAGCACGTGCAGGATAGAGTGAAGAAGGGAGAAACAAGCGTCGTGCCTACTGACAACTTACATCCCCCTGTATATTAATATATACTAAAACATAAGTTGAAAACGTCGCTGATGCACGAAACCACTACAATCCAATGCCTTCCACAGACATTTGCCCTTCCTAGGACAGTTTAAGGGACTGCCATGATGCTTCGGCACGTCCGCCGCTTTTCGCTTGGGACCCCTGCGAACTTCTGATGGAATTTGAGCTTTGTGCTCCTGAATGGTGTCTTGGTCTAATTCCTTATTCGAGTCTTCTGACGACAGTCCTGTCGCGTCTTCCGTTTCCTTTGAGTGGGTATAGGTGTCTACTATCACTCCCTTCACTTTGAGTAGCTTCCGGCGTAGTCTTCTCTCCATTGAGTTCAGGTTGACGAACTGACTCAATGCGACTAGCTGCTAACTCCGCTGCCTTGAAGATGCGTCCGACCAAAGTTGTACCATCTTGTCGACGACTGAATCTTCTGTCAACGAGTACCTAGCATGTACGGAGACGAGGTACTTCGTGGATATGTATGCAGATGGTTAAGGCATTATGTACAAGGTTTAGACAATAGGGCTGTGCAAGGTTTGGACGAGAAGAGAAGTATAAGACGTACTGAGACCCCGTCTCAACGTCGGTCTTGTAAGGTACAACTTACATCCCCCTGTATATTGATATATACTAAAACATAAGTTGAAATCCTCTGTAGTGCTAGGCTGCAGCGCTGGTAACTGAGATTCCTGGAAAATAATCTCCTGTGAATATTGACGATTTGATCATCTCTATTGAATAAATATTTTTATTTCATTTATTTCCTTTTGAAAAAACTGCAGCTTTATATTAAATATTTTTATCCGTTGCTAGGCTCACTTTAAAGCATCTCCCGTTTCAGATCAATCCTTCTCAAGCGAGGAGTGCATGAGAAACTAGTCACCTAGTGCCATGCTTTCCGAAACGTATTTGGATACCCGTTCAGCCACTTACATCCACCTCCTGTGAGGCGTGTGCGTTATCTAAGACCACCCTGATGATGAATAGAACAATTGTGGGAAAGCTTATGTTTGCAAAATACAGTGAGACCAGACATCATATCAGCTCTGACTTGGCAGGGTATTTAAAGGAACCGAAAGCGAAACATAAGAGAGCAGCCCACATGACTGAGATACTTACTACAGACCCCAAGAAAGGGAATAATGTTCAGAAACAATGCCAGAAAGATGTCGAAGTGTTTGTGGATGCAGATCTAGCAACAAACACCGAAATTCATTCTTCAAAGCCAAACAAAATTCCAGAAACGGTATTACACAGAATTGAGATCGGACAATGGGAGTTCAAGGGTGGAAAGCTCGTGGAGTTCTGTAATGAACTAGGAATAGAGCAGTTATTCACTGTCCCTCATTCTTCGCATCAAAATGGCTTAGCACGTATGCATCGGACACTTCAAGGAAAGCCGAGATGTTTACTTATGGAGGCAAGTTACCAAGCAATTTCTGGCCTGAGGCACTCAGTTGCCCGCACTCGCATATTATGAAGGTGTACCACTGGAACACCAGATCAAATTATCTTTCAGGATTACTTTTCTTTTCATTTATAATTAATATATTTAAGAATGTTCATTTCCTGGTCCTGTTAGCCTCCACATATGGATATTGGTCCTTTGACAACCAGCCTACGACAATTATACCTGAACTGGTTTAAACAAGTGATACCTAAACCTGGTAAACTAGGAAATTTAGACCTTTAGGAATACCATCAATAAATGATAGATTGGTTCAAGAGGTAAAGACAATTATAACCTATTTTCGAATTTCTCTGAAAGTCTTTTGGATTTGGGCCAAATCGTACTTGTCATACAGAATATATAAATACTAATTCAAAAGATCTATTTGGTATATTGAAGGAGATATTAAAGGTTACAATATAGATAAAATCTTGAAGATAATAGCAAAGAATAAAAGATCCAATAATATTATCTGATAAGATCAGGTTTGAAAGCTCAAGTCTTCACTAAAGGAGTCTACGCCAGAAATTGGACCGCAAGGAGGTAGTCCTTATTATTTATTTAGATTTATTTGATAAATATATGGATATTTAACTTCTAAATATCAAGGATCTTTACCCACTAATCGTAAAAATCCCGAAACTTTAAAACTTCTTAGAGCTGGATTAAAGTATAGACGTAAATTACCTTCAAGAAATCCATTTCAAGCTGAGTATAGAGCTGTTAAATATGTTGTATGCTGACGACTTTTTAATAGGAATTAATGGTTCTAGAAACTTGCTTTGAAATAAGTCATTAAATCTTAAATTAAATTTAGCATTGAAGTAAAAACACATTACACATTAGTAAAGGTATACCTTTTCTAGGTTATATCATATAGGTTTTCCTCTTTATAATCCTCTACTATTAAAATAGAATTAGGAAGAGGACCTTTAGAAACAAATTATTATAGTATTGAATTCATAGGGAATAAACCTTGACTCAGGAAGATTAAAAAGCAAGTTTATTTAAAGAACATGTTAAAACTAAATAACTATCTTTTAATGTTATAGTATGTTAACCAGGTTCTTTCTGTCGATCGCTATTCGCGATGTTGCAGTTCCTTTCCCATCAGATGTGAAGCGATCCAATGTGTCGCGTTTGCTCTGTTTGGATACCGTCCATATTGTGAAATACGGACGGATAACGGCGGTTTCTTGACGCTTGGTTGCCTTCAGGAATTCTGCAAGGTAACGAACACATCTTCCCAGAATGCACTGCGCCTGAATAGACTATTCAGGATAAGGCCAGGATAAGGCCAGGACTAGTCCTTCGGGCTCTGCCCTAATCTTGGCCTGATGCTGTTCGCATGACAGCTTTGCTTTAAATCAAAGGTTTAGGGAGTACCAGCTATTTAGTTCCTATAGCTGCCTCAATACACACGGATGAGCACGTGAGTTCTAACAGACGAGAAACATCACAGACCTGTGCAGGCCTTGGAGTTCAAAAAGCCAGCAAAAGGCCGGTGGGGAGTTCGGGATTAAGTACATATCTGGTTGCTCCCTGCTTTCTCTAGTCTTTATGGAACTGCAGAGGCTTGTTGTGTACACCATCTTCTCGCATACTTCATGATGGGACATCCACGCGTTGCTCTGGCCTGAGAACAAGCTCTAAGCTTTTGACGGTGACTCCGTTTTCCAAGCCTTGCGTCAAAGCTTCACTCAACCTTGTCGGCGTTTTTCTTGGACTTTCCTCCGGGAACAATCAAGACACAGGAGAGGTCTTGTGGTAAGTCTTCCTTGGATGGGATGAACACGAATGGCACGGAGGAGTCTTCACAAACAGGAATATGAGATGACGTCGGCAGGCGACATGTCTCCAGCAATAACCACAAACCCTCTCTTCCTTTCTCAAGGCCTTGACACCTTGACGTGCTTGGCTTGGATGCCTTGATGGTTTTGAGAACTTTTTTGAGAGTTTCTTTGGCGAGTGGCTGAGCAAATGGCAAAACTGCGGCCATGCGGACATCGTGATTGGGTTCCCGAGGAGACCTTTAGTGACTGATCTAGTAGTAAATAAAGAAGTGGAAAGCAGCTTGTGTGGCAGGTGTAGAGGTTGCGGCGTGAAAATGACGTTCGGTTGCGGCCATACCAAGTGGAAAATACTGTTTCCCGTCCGATCAACGTTAGTCAAGCCACTTAGGGCCACAGTGAGTAATGCAGTGGGAGACCATGTGTGAAATTGTGGTGCTGCAATCTTTTTGCTACTAATTAAAGGCCCAAGTCCTCTTTCATAGTCCCTGTACAAACTTTGAGGTGAATCAGCGATCCATGTGCGAATTTCGATTTGGCTAGGACATTCTGTCACAGTTAAACAACCATACGACACCCTACAAACATGGTCAGCTTTGTTGAAGACTTCAAGTAGTGATTGTCGGTAAACCGAATCAATCATTGTCAGATTCTTTAGTAACGTTTACGTTGGAAGGAGGTATCCGTTGAAGATCCACAGAAAGAATTATTGCTTATACAGACAATGCGGTTTCGATCTCTGAACAGGCCTAGGAATTGATGTCTCTAAGCTAGTATCTAGGGATAAGACTTAGACAAGCTACCCAACAACCGAGTCATGGTCACTTCGTTCCCAAATGAAATTAGAATTGGTCTTAACAGGGTCGAGACCAAATTTGGTGAGCCTAGGTTTTGTTCATCTATGGGCAGTATGACCATAGTGATTGTAAAAAGATATCCAAAGGAGTGCGAGGCCGAGCTGGCTACGCCATTCCAATTCAATGGCCGAGAACAGGTGCCTCACATCTGGCTTGGCCTTTAATTGCCTCTGTGAAATGCTGATAACTTCCTGCGCACCGGTAGTAGTATAGTAGTGTAGTAGTGTAGTATAGTAGTGTAGTAGTGTAGTGTAGTAGTGTAGTAGTGTAGTAGTGTAGTAGTGTAGTAGTGTAGTGTAGTGTAGTAGTGTAGTAGTGTAGTGTAGTAGTATAGTAGTATAGTAGTATTATAGTATAGTAGTTGTTAGACTTTTGATAACGTTTAGTATTTTAATTCAGTGTATTCGTTGATGCTCCTCAAGAAAGGTATGGTAGGTACTTATAGTCTGGCTGTTCACGGCTCCCGAAGTGGATGCGTTACCAGCAGATGGGTTGGTAGCCAGCCACCGAACAATGGCCCTCATGGCTGGATGCTGGCTGTCCAGCCTGCTAGACCGTACAGCGTAGGTTCATCTTCCCACATGGGTAGTGCACTAACCATCGGGGTCTAACAAGTATAGTAGTATAGTAGTATAGTATAGAAGTATAGTAGTATAGTATAGCAGTATGGTATAGTAGTATAGTATAGCAGTATGGTATAGTAGTATAGTAGTATAGTATAGTATAGTAGTGGTAGTGTAGTATAGTAGTAGTGCAGTAGAGTGAACCGTGAAAAAAAAGGAATGAACCGTGAAATAGTGAATATACCGTGAATGTGCAGATGTATTATGGTATTAACATGTTAGGCTACTCGTGCTCATTTGCAATTTGCACCCGTTCCGCACGCGCACTACAATACCTTGAGGTGCGAGTCTGACCAAGAGTGACTAACAGCCAACTAACTGAGAATAAAGTAATAAGAATAGGATTAAGAATAGGATTAAGAATAGGATTAAGAATAGGATTAAGAATGAAAGAATGAAAGAATGAAAGAATGAAAGAATGAAAGNTTAAGAATAGGATTAAGAATAGGATTAAGAATAGGATTAAGAATGAAAGAATGAAAGAATGAAAGAATGAAAGAATGAAAGAATGAAAGAATGAAAGAATGAATAAGAATAACCCGGGGTCCGTAAATTATGGATAATTTAGAGCCTTTGGGTGGCA
>NKZV01001121.1:0-49309 GCA_002370175.1 Metschnikowia colocasiae
CTAAGTCATATTACTGTATTCGAATATACAACTGATATAAGAACTTTGTTAAGTCATCCCAAACCCAAACCTGCCGAAGTCTAACAACATCAAAAATGGTACTCTGGCCGAGTGGTCTAAGGCGCCAGGGTAAGGTTACCTTACCATACATTCCTGGTCTCTTCGGAGGCACGAGTTCGAACCTCGTGGGTATCATTATCTTTTTTTTCCTTGCGCATTTCCCCGTGCGGCTCGCTTTCCTCGGCGCGGCCCGAGAGCACCCCGCATTTCCAATTACACCACTGGCTACACCGCAAGCACCACCATGATCCGCTCCAAGGTGCACATGTACTTGCGTACAGCGTTCAGAGACAGCCGCCGGCGCTTGGCGCTCGTCTCCTACGACAACCTCAGTGTCAGCGTGCAACTCGGTGACGACAACCCTCACGATGTCACCTTCAGCTCGGTCTTCCTCCGAGACGCCTGCACTTCCCCTAGCTCCGTGGACACGTCCACCCAGCAAAAGACATTCGGTACAGCGTACGTGGCCCAGGGCCTAGAAATTGCCCGCCCCCCAGAAGTCGTTTCGGGCGAGTCCGAGCAGCTCTTGCAGATCACGTGGAAACACGCCGACCAATCCGTATTGGTGTCCCAATATCCCGAGCTGTTCCTATTGAAGTCAAGCAGCCCGGAAAAACGTTTCCAAGGCAAGTTCTTCCATAATCGCCAGAAATCCTGGAACCACGTGGACCTTATCAAAGACATGAAGAACATCCAGGTGGACTACCATGCGTATTTGGAGGGAAGCAGCACGTTCAAGCGGGCTTTGACGGCATTGAACAGGTACGGACTCTGTTTCATCAATAACGTCGATGATCCGTTGGAGGTGCCGCAGACCCAGGTGCTTTCGGAGGAGAATAGTCGTCTCTGGCCGGTATACAAGATGGGCAACCGGTTCGGGTCGGTAAAGACCACATTTTATGGCACGTTGTTCGACGTCAGGAACGAAAAGAATGCCAAGAACGTGGCCAACACCAATGTGTACTTGCCTTTGCACATGGACTTGTGCTACTACGAGTCTCCGCCCGGGCTCCAGCTTTTGCACTATATACAGAACCTGACCCAGGGCGGCGAGAGTGTTTTTGCAGACCTGTTCTTGGCGGTGGGGCACGTGAGAGACACCGATCCTGCAGCGTACGAGGCGCTCAAAAAGGTACCGGTGACGTTCCACTACAACAACAACAACGAGTACTACTACTATATGCGGCCGATGGTGGTGGAGGAGCCGTATGTGCAGGACGCCAACGGCAACCCCATCATCCAAGCGGTGAACTACTCGCCGCCGTTCCAGGGTCCCTTTGAGCACCATATCACAGCATCTGAGGATCCGCAGCTCTTTAGTGACTTTTTGCGGGGAGTGGTGCTCTTTGAAAAGGCAATTACTGACAAGGCCAACCAGTACATTGTCAAGATGCCGGAGAACAGCTGTGTGATTTTCGATAATCGGAGGGTGCTCCACTCACGGCTCGCGTTTTCCGACCAAAACGGCGGCGACCGCTGGCTCATGGGGTGCTATGTAGACGGAGACAACTACCGGTCGAAGCTCCGCACCAACCTAGCAACTGAAGCTAATAAGAGTAGAGTGCATAAGCAATGAATCATGTACACAGGAAAGTAGATGCTTCAGCGGATTCTATACGTAGGTGGTTAAGCGGACGTACGCTGGTTAAGCGGACGTATACGCTGGCTAAGCTGACGTATACGCTGGTTTTCTAGCAGATTGTTTGAGATGCCGGCAAAAAGATTGCAGCACCACAATTTCACACATGGTCTCCCACTGCATTACTCACTGTGGCCCTAAGTGGCTTGACTAACGTTGATCGGACGGGAAACAGTATTTTCCACTTGGTATGGCCGCAACCGGAATTTTAAGAAACAAGCTAAGTGTTGTAGGATTACTTATACCGTGATCATAGGATAGCGCCTACCATCTGAGAGCTAAAACTAGCCTCTCCTAAAAGATCCTTAGACGGGCCTTGATGCACCCTGACGTGCATAGATCTCTAATAAGGAGTCGCCCGAGAAAGGGGCGACAACCCAGCATCGCTGAGGCACAGTACGTGCATGATATCTGTACAGATAAGTTTCAAGATATCCCGCACTCACCCCTTATGTTTCAGGAAATCCCTCACGGATGACTATATAGATTAGTTACTCGCCTGAATAGAATCCTCAGCGATTCTTCTTTCGACATATATTATCCCAATATATATTTGTTCTCTTAATAGAATCAAACCCAACGTTTGTTTCTAACATTTGGTAGCGCAGCGAAACTTCGATCCAGAAATGCCTTCCAACCCAACCAGTCCTACCTTGGAGGGCCAGCCCCCCTCCTCTCCCATGACATCCATTGCCGAGAGTACCAGCGAAGCCATCATGCTCGCTACTCTCAACCGGCAAGCGGAAGAAAACGACCGGCGAATGACCGAGTGGATGAACGAGCGAAAGGGAGAATTGGAGGCCCAGGTAGCCGAGCTCGGCACCAGGTTGCAGGAGACACTCCTCGCCGCCCTTCAGGCGCCGAAAGAGAAAAACTCTGAGGCGACCCCAGCGGGCCCATACTGGGCCACGGGTCCAACACCAGCCACGGGTACCTCCATATTTCTGCCACCCCAGGGATTCGACAAGGGCGGACCGTTACCAACGGGCCCTACGCCGGTACCAGAAAAGGCGGCCACAATGGAAGCCTTCCTCGGTATCCCCGAAGAAAAACCCCACATGGAACGGCCCCCCTCTGATTCGGTATACCGGTATGAGGAAAACGTACGGAAAACCAAGGCTAGGTTGTCAAGTGTCACCGCGATAGAGACACACCTGACCTATCAAGAAGTCGAAAGGTTCGTTCACGAATTCACCGGAGTAATGAAAACTCTGGGATTCGACAACTTCGAAAAATTCGAAGCCTTCGAGGCCAAGAGTTCCGTATGTTCCACTTTCCTGAAGGATTGGAAAGTAAGGCATGGAATCATGGGAAATTTTGAAGAAATGATGGAAGAATTCCTCAAAGCAATGCGACACCTCGCTCCTAAGCGAAACCCCCACAACGTGGCGTTACTAGAATTACGCCAGAATGGGCCCCTCGAAAACTACTTCCAAGAGTTTACGAAACGGCTCCACTTAGCTGACGTCGGATACCGGGCCAACCAGGCCGCGTTAGACCACTTCGAAGCAGGCCTCAGCGAGCGACTCAAGAGAAAAATAGCTCTCAAGAACTATGATCACTATTATGACATGTTCTATGACCTAAAGCGCTCCGAAGAACCAGCTAAGCCAAATCACACCACGCGCAATGCACCAAAAGGTCCATACAAACCGCAACTGCCCCAATCAGGTGCGACACAGAATTCGACACAAAAATCCTCCAAACAGCAGAACCAGTCGAATAAAGCGTCAAAAAAAATAAGACGATCGCCGAGACGGACCGACGACGATCGCAACAAAGGTCCTGCCAAGAGACTGATCAACCTCCAAGGCACTATACCTTCCTCAGAAGATTCGGAGCTGGCATCTTCTGATACCTCAACCGATGACGAACTAGTCATGTCATCCCTAGTACCCACGACGACGCAGTGGTACCCGATGTCCCAGTCGACAGTGGACAACTCTTTATTATCGGTGGACCGGAGGACGCCACCGCCCTTGTGGGTAACAAGGGTCGCCCCCTTGCCAACAAGCAGAAGTTTATCACGTACGAGATTATACTTCTTGGACAAAAATTCCGAGCATTGATCGATACCGGTGCAAACATCAACGCGATTCATCCCAAAGTGATCGCAAATGCGGGAATTAAACCTTCAGCGACGAAACCTGCAGAAATAACAGGGATTACCGACGGCAAACTCATGGTAACTCAAGCCGTTCGACTCACCCTTGCCTTAACAGACCAACGGAGTATAACTGCTACATTCGCCGTTGTCGAATCACCGTTCGACTTTATCTTTGGAATTGAACTTATCCGCCAAATTGGTATCTACATTGGGTCCGACACAATTTCAATCGGAGTAGACGCAAATACCAACATATTGGAGCCTATGCCACCCCGCTTCTCCCCACGGGAATACGAAACCCTCGGAATAGTGATGATAGTAGAAGGCCAATCAAAGAAAGGGTCCGTGCCAGACTTCATTCTTAAGGAATACCCTGATGTGGTGACGTACGAAAAACCCACGCAACCCGCGGAGAAATCAGTCGTCTCCCATCGCATTCACCTTTACCCCGGAACCACTCCGATCAAGCGGCCCCCGTACCGCATGTCGCAACATGAGAGCCAAGAGCTCAAGAAGCAGATTCAAGAGCTCCTTGCCAAAGGGTTTATTGCTAAGTCCAACGCACCCTTTGCGGCGCCGGTACTATTTGTCAAAAAGAAAACGGGCGAGTTGAGACTTTGCATTGACTATCGTGCCTTGAATGCGGCAACAGTCAAGGATGCTTATCCACTCCCAATTATCGAGGACTTGTTCCACCAACTCGGCGGCTCGAAAATATTCTCCAGCTTGGACCTTATGTCAGGCTATCATCAAATTCGAATGCACGAGGATGATGAAGAGAAAACAGGCTTCAGCACCCAATTCGGTCATTACCAGTGGCGTGTTATGCCTTTCGGTGTCACCAATGGGCCCGCAACGTTCCAACGGCTTATGAATGAAATTTTCGACGGATTTCCTAACGTCCTTATCTATTTGGACGACATCCTCGTTCATAGCCCCACAAAGGAACGACACGATGAAGACTTGCGAAGGGTACTAGAAATCCTCCAGAGGAACAAGTTGATCGTGAACGCAAAGAAGTGTGAGTTCCACCGCACTCAACTTGACTTCCTTGGACATACCATCGACGGCAATGGGCTTCACCCTAACAACGCCAAAATCGAGTGTGTCATGAACTGGCCAACACCCACAAATCCAAAGCAAGCCATGCAATTTATGGGATTATGCAATTATTATAGGAAATTCGTGCCAGGATTCGCGAAGATTGCCGAACCCATTGTGTCTTATATGTCGGGACACTGCGAATGGACCAAAACACAGGACGCGCACTTCCAAGAACTTAAAGAGAAGCTCTGCTCCGCCCCTGTCTTGATCCCTCCCGATTTTTCTAAAGACTTCCGCCTTACCACCGATGCTTCTGGCGAGACTATAGGCTCCACACTCGAGCAAACGGATGAAAATGGCAAACTCCTAGGCGTAGTTGCCTACTTCAGCAAAAAACTACAAGGTGCCCAACTCAAGTACTTCGTGATGGAAAAAGAACTCATGGCCATTATCGAGAGTCTCAAACACTTCCGTTCACTCTTACTTGGGCAACACTTTGAGATCCGGACTGATCACATCAGCCTCACATATCTCTTTACTCAAAAGAAAGTGGCTCAGCAACGCTTGACAAGATGGCTCGGCTTCCTCGGGGAGTACGACTTCACACTCAAACACTTGTCTGGCGCAAAAAATAAGGCAGCAGACGCCCTTTCACGATTAGGAATTAATACGATGACGTCCTACACGGTGGATCCCTAATACCAACCCCCCACTGAAGCCCAATACGTGGTCGACCAGGAGTTCGGTGAGATATACAAATATCACAAATACGGGACCGCACCTACGTCGTCGATATCCACCCGAAGATTGGAAAGATTCTTTGTCGATAACGACGGAACCTTACAATACCGGGTCACCGTTGGCCCCGACCATACCGGAACACGGCTCTGTGTACCCAACACTGCGGAACGCCCAAGACTTATCGCTGCTTTCCATGAACCGGCTTACGCGGGTCATTTTGGGGTTTACAAAACCTACTACCTGATGGCCGCTGCCGTATACTGGCGTGGGCTATTCGACCATGTCAAGAAATTTGTGGACTCTTGCAAAACGTGTCAGACAAGCAAACACCTTACCCAGAGAACCCAACAACTCCTCCAACCATTACCCGTTCCGGATAAACCCTGGGACTCGATTAGCATCGACTTCACCACGGGTATCCCACCAGGACGCGACGGGATGGACAGTATCATGGTTGTTGTGGATCGATTTTCGAAGGTAGCGCACTTCATCCCTACCACGAAAATCTTAAGCGGGGAGGACGTCGCACGGCTTTTCATGGAAAATGTCGTTAGACACCATGGATTTCCCAAACTGATCATATCTGACCGAGACTTGAGATTTACAGAAGGATTTTGGAAAGTCCTACACCACATGGTTGGTACCAAATTGACATTCAGTACCGCTACGCACCCTCAGACGGACGGGCAGACTGAACGGACCAACCAAGTCCTCAACCGACTTCTCCGTACGTATGCGCAGAACGAAGGAACAGGATGGGTGGAACTCTTACCAATCCTCGAACTTGCCTACAATAGCTCCTTCCACAAAGCTATAAAGGCTACCCCATTTGAGATTGCCTTGGGAAGCAATCCAAGACTACCAGAGAGCAACCGTCCCAGACCTAGGGATCGTGCTCTAGCTGTCGGAGACTTTACGGAAAGGCAACACGCAATAATTGCGCGGACAAGGGAGTTCCTCCTTGAAGCCCAAGACGACGCAGCAAAATTTGCCGACCGCACGAGAACCAGGATTGACTACAAAGTAGGAGATCAAGTCCTTGTCAAACGGAAAGCTTACACCCCTGCGGACTTACGCTCAACGTCCTATATCAAAGTGAAGCCGATCTATTATGGTCCTTATACGATCGTCAAAAAGATCAACGACGCCGCGTTCGAACTCGACTTACCAGAGACGACGAAGACGCATAGGGTTATCAACGTGGAAAACTTTCGACCCTACAAGGGAAGGCTGGCCGCCACCCCCTTCCTCGCTCCGACCCTCGATCGAGAGATCTATGAACGGGCCCGGAACGGAGAAATTGCCCGCATTGCTGGGTACAACCCAGACTTGCGATACTACGATGTGGAATGGCGCAATTGCGCTACAGTGCCACACACATGCATCCCGGAAATTGATTTCGAGAGTGCAGTCTCCGAAGGCCAAAAGAAATACTTGCTCGAGCAATTCGAGGCAGAAACCGAGAGACTGACTACCAACCCCCAGGCCCCGCTGGAGGACGAATTAACCGATGATGAAAGATCTTACCCTACAAGGTCACCGCTGCCTGCACCGCATTCGGTGCCTAGCAACACGCAAGCGACCGAAACAAACTCGGAGTTAGCCTTACCCAGCGAGTCAGACAACTCGAGGACTGGAAAGCTCAAGAGAAAACGACGGACCGGTCGGGGCGACCTGGTCTCAACGGAGGAGGATGTTAGGAAACAGACTAAGCATTCTAGGATTACTTATACCGTGATCATAGGATAGCGCCTACCATCTGAGAGCTAAAACTAGCCTCTCCTAAAAGATCCTTAGACGGGCCTTGATGCACCCTGACGTGCATAGATCTCTAATAAGGAGTCGCCCGAGAAAGGGGCGACAACCCAGCATCGCTGACGTACAGTACGTGCATGATATCTGTACAGATAAGTTTCAAGATATCCCGCACTCACCCCTTATGTTTCAGGAAATCCCTCACGGATGACTATATAGATTAGTTACTCGCCTGAATAGAATCCTCAGTGATTCTTCTTTCGACATATATTATCCCAATATATACTTTGTTCTTCTTATTAGAAACAGCCAGGCTTTTGTTTCTAACACGGAAGTTCAAAAACCATTTTCAATTACCATACTGAGATGTAAGGAAGCCCAGACGAGTAAAACCAGCATATTACGTACATGCAGTGTTGCACACCCTCAGTCTATAACAGCGAGGCTTTCCTCTCCTTGGATTAGCCAGGGAGTTCCTCGTCTCTTCAGCTTCAATATAACCATGATAAATCAAGGACCTAGGGGATCCGTTCTGATAGAAACTATCGGGTAAACGTTTCTAGAACACAATAATGTTTGCCAGGACTGTTCAAAAGCGTCGGGGTACTTGATGAAAGAGTCACTATACATCCTATTTAGACAAACCTATATTATCCCTGCTGTGTTGTTGTTTGAACGTAAGGACTGGGGTGCGAACCCTAAACCAAATCTCAGGTAGAATGCACAGACTGTACATACAAGATTCTCAGTCTTCCGTCGCATGGACGTTTCGTAATCAGCAACTCATGCGCGTAAATGTGCAGCCAGATCCTTATCGTCATCTTGTAAGTATAGTCATTCCCCGGAATAGGCGCTTCGTCTGCTTATGCATGATCCGGAACACTTCGTTTGTTTCGTAACCCGAAAGTCAGTGAAATTCGTAACAGGCACATAAGAGCACAGTGTGCAGAAACGTCAACATGAACCGTATGACATCCGGCGCACGGCGTTTGCCAAGCAGAACAATAGGCCCCAAGCCAAAAATTCAGGCTTTTGAGAAGGTATACGCGCAGGAGAAGCAAAAGCAGCTTAAAAGGAAAAGCACTTTTCCAGCAGCCCCACCATTGTTCTTGCACCAGCGGCTCCAATTATCTGTCTACAAGACCTTCGGCAGTCGTTATTCTTTCGGCCAGCTTTCAGTCTTTCAATGCCGAAATCAGTCCTCAAACCATGTGCACTCCAACCACTATAATGCCTCTTCGTCAGTATTGAATAGAATGATAGTCAACGGCGGCCACGCCGATCTCTTCGGTGTCAAGTCTTGTTTTCCTCTCATCCACGTTTCTTCACGTTAACTCCCGCATACCACCCACCTTGAATTGCATCATGACACGCATCACGCCACGACTGGCGGGTTAACTCAGGACTCCATTTTGACAATCTGCACTGGCACATGGGCTTTGCTAGCGCATTGTTGACCTCCGGTAGCCCTTGCGTGCCTCAATGGATCATTAAGAGCGAGAATATCACCAACCTAACGATTGTCATCATCTTGATAATATCTTATGATCACTCCGTATGCTTTCAGCTTGTACTCGTCGTACTCTTTGAACTCTGCCTCTGGTAAGTTGTATTTCCACGTTATACCTGCTATCGTGTCGGCTGCAAAAGATATAGGTGTGGTGATAGCTATCAAGAGAGCTCCTATTAAGCCCATACTTGAAGGAACAAGAGCTCGCGGTTCTGGTGGCCGGCTTAAATAGTCCAGTTTGCTGGCTCCAGGCCCCATTGTTGTTCTTGCTTTGCTTGGCAAACGCCGTGCGGCGGTCATCCATCATTGGGCGGCTGGATAGCCGTGGTGCCTAGACGCGCACTCACTTTGACTTCCAACACTTTTAAGGATGTTTCAAGCCCTTTTAACTCCAGATTGAGCTGTCTCCATGTGTGTATGCACACTACCCCACTTTTGTGGTGGAGAAGGGTGAAGGTCCACTCCAATATAAAAGGAGGGGCGCCGCCCATATTTATAAAGTAATCAAGTTAACCTGGTCCATTATACTACAATGGCTCCCGCAACCAGACCCACAAGAAGTGCTCCGCGTGTAGCTGCTGAGGATCCTGACACGCCAGAGCTGCCTGATATTAACAATGAGGAAGTATTTACCTTGACGATACCATGAGATCTTTACAGGGAAGTCGTGCTTCGCTGGACTGCACTCTGGTTGATGTGCACCACATAAGTTCGACGCAGATGGAATTATCCTCCACTTTCGGGTCCTGCATTGCGATGTTTCTGCACGCTCTTATGCCGGAATGGACCTGATTCATGACCAGGAGGATTTTGGTCTGATCTATTGGTCCGACTCCCTGGAGCCTTTGATCTTCAAATCTGGACATTCCAATTTGTATTAATTCACATGTGTTTATGCGGCTGGACCTGCATTAGCTGCTCGCCTGCTAAAGTTGATTTTCGCGCTTTCGCTACGCACTGCAACACATTGGTAAAGGTATATTTCTGACTGTCCACGGAGAAACCTTGCGAATCCCGACTCATTATAATGAGATAGTCCACGTGAATCTACCTCTAGTACATCACTCCTAATTCTCTACCTTGTCGCTACTCCTATATCAGTGGTCACAAATAGCGAGGTCATGGGGTATCTGCCATTCTGGTGGGCTTGACCTGAACTTCAATTCAGCTAGAAGCCAACCGGTTATATACAGGAGACGTGACCATTACTTCCCACCAGGGCTACATAACCAGCCTTTCTTGCCCGCTATCAACCTTTGCGAGCAACGTGCTAATTGATAAACATTCAATATGGCCGGATATGGTACCAACTCAAGGATATTAAGATATTCATTCTGAAGATATTGTAGGATATGTTCGATGTGTTAGGTGTATAGGGTTCTAAAAGGAGAATAGTAAAATGCTAGATGTCCAGAAAGCAGCTATGTCTAGATGCCTACTTTAAACTAGGGGCACTACCTCTACACCGTGTATTTCGAGACAAGTATCGCCTGGTCACAGGCACGCCTTGAATAGCATATCTTGTGGAAAATTTACAATTTAACCTTAAGCGTGAGGTGTAGAGGGTACTGAGTGTAGTCTACAAGGAAAACACAATCTTATTGTCTACTTTACCACCGTGGACCAGTAAGTAAAAGCGTTGGGAATATCCGTTTCTGCGACCCAAATTCAACTTCAAGGAACCGCTTACTATATCTGGCCGGCACTTGACTGACATTTCTGTATATCTGCTGCATGTGCCGATGATTTAGTCCCCTTTTCCACGGCTCACACTGCCTACTATTAGAGCAGGCAGTATACGTAGTGACGGCACAAATTGATGCCCACTTGTGGGCTGTGCAGAACTTCATATGGTACCTCCTCAACTGTTTATTATTTACTCTTTGCTGTGTACTCATTTCCTATCTCTCTCCTATCTTTCATATCGATTCACTTTTTGTCTCCATCTCGCCGAGTTGTACCTGGTGCAATTGTGGCCGCTATTCGGGTAAGACTCATACCCATGACGCGGGTTAGACCCCCGATGGTTAGCACACTACCTGTGGGTAATGAGCCTACTCTGTACGAATAGTCAGGATCCAGCCACCTTGCCTATATAAGATCACTAGATTCCAGAGGAACATCAACGAATGAACATAATTAGGTACTGGGTGCACCAGAATCTAACACAATCTGCCTTGAAAGTGTATATGCGAGAAAAAGTATAAGTGAACCCGGTTAACCCTCCATCAATAACAAACATGGCTGTTCTCCAAAAATCTGGATGAGAACCTCCACTCAAAGGACAACTTCTGGACTCTCAAGACCTCGGGATGGTCTCCTGCCTGTGTCACTTGGGGCTCAATGTATGTGGACTATGGCCATGTCGCAAGCCTATATCAATAAGCGCCTTACATCCTTTTTCCAGCTTTATCAGATATATATTTGATATAAGCTAAATATAAAGGATAATGACAGTTTATCTTTTAAGTGAGTATATAAAATATATAAAAGGCCCCGTTTTGCGGGGGGGTAAATCAATAACAATGTTATATGAGGAAGTTTCTCGGTAAGTAATGCTACAAATCAAAGATTGCATTACATTTTACCATTAATATTAGCAGCTTTGGTGATTTCATTGCATACAAGAAATACAAACTTGTGTATGAATGCATCAACAAAAGTTCCAACAAGGAATGTAAGTCGTATGCTGTTGACGTCACCTTGTCACTCCTCTCATCTACTCACTCCGTCTGATCTCTACCCTCCTACTCCCTCTCATTTCTACTTTATTATTATACACCCGTTTTCACGGTCAGTACCCGTAGCCCGGACGAGAGTTCGTCTGGTCGCTGACGAGAGACTTGAATGTCTGCTTAAACCCATTGCACAATCTCATCATGCTGGGGTACGAGAAGCCCTTCAACACGAACCCGTTGACCTCGGTCTTGACGTGCCATGTGGTCACCGGCGTATTCACATTGACCTTGAACAAAAGCAAGAACCACCCGGGCGCCTTGTGGTCGTAGCAGAACACATAGGCACTGTTCTTGGGGTTGGCCCGCGTATACGACTCCAACCACTCGTTGACCTCCGCCAACGCTCCCTCGCGGAACTTGGGGTGCCGGGCCATTTCGTTGACGTGCTTGGCGATCGCCTGCACGTGCTGGAAAATCAACTGGTCCAAGTCCGAGTACCGCTTACGGTCCACAATGTACTCTTTTCCTGTGTTGTGGGTGACTTCCTCCACACTCAAATGCTGGAAGAGGTTCGTGCCCACCTTCCATGTGACCGTAAGGTAGTTGGTTCCCCTCGACGAAGGACGGATCACACAGTCTCCCATCGCCTGCGGCGCCAAGTACTCTTCTGCCTGCTTATGATTGAAGTTGCGGAACAACGGGTGCTGGATGTTGCGCATTTTGGCGAGCTTGGCAATCTCCTTGGCGCTTTCCCTTTGCTTGTCTGCTTCTTCTAGCGCAAAGTCCCATTTGGCGGGGTCCTTGTGGAATTTAGGCAACGCCGCCTTACTGATGTCTTCGGGCAACGCACTGAACGTGGCCGAAAACGTCTCGTAGTTCACGTCGGTGATCACCACCTGGATCACTTGGCCCTGCTCAAAGTCGGCGTTTCTCAAGATGTGCCCCTCCTCCACTGTTCCTTGGATGTTGGTGGACGTCGACACTCTTAAAAACTTGACCTTGGCGCTCTCGTCACGGTAGTTCTTTCCGACCCTGTTAACGGTCACGGGGACAATGGATCCCCGCGTGAAGCTCTCCACGGTTTCTCCGGTCAACATGCGGAAGATCTCGGGGTTTTCCAAGAGGTGGAACGATCTCCGGAGCTCCTCAAAGTTGTTGACAAGTTCCTCCTTGATACTCTGGAGCGTGGCGTACTTCTTCTTGCCGAATTTGGACTCCAACTCCTTGCCGAACGCTGTTAAATTAAGGTCGTCAACCTTGCTGACACCTTCCTGCATCAACTGGTAGATGATGCCTCCCAGCTCCTCTACATGCGCCATGTCTTCCTCGTCCAAATCGAGAGCATCTGCGGCCATTTTGCGCGCCAAACTGTAGTCTTCTGGGTGAATCCGTGTGGCATCCAAGAGCTCGATGGAGAGGTCTCTCATAGAAACTCCTTCGTCGTAAGGAATGTTCAAGAAAGATGAGCAGTTGAAGAAAATGTTGGCGGTGGTGAGTTCGTTCTCAATGAGATCACTGCGCGTGGTCAAGGTTCCCAATTTGGCACTGATATTCCGTAAGACTCCTGATGCTTTTCTTGGGCCCAACCCGGCAACATACTGCAAAAGTTGGGCAATATACGCATCCTGCAAGGCCTCGTTTATCTCAACTCCCACCATGTTGACAATATCCACGAATGCGGTCTCGAGCACATCCTTTACCACATCGTTGGAGAGGTATTTCTGGTGCTCGTAAAACACAAGTGACAAGATATCGTCCTTCAAAGAGATGTACTCCAACAACGGGCTCTGCACATAGCGGGCCAACCCGACACAGTACTTGACCAAAGTGGGTTTGTCCGAGAGCTCAATGACCGCTCTTTCCGAGTTCTGGTACAAGCGGGCCGTTTCGTCCTGGCCCCAAATCACGGGGATTAATGGAGGATTGGAGGCATCCGCCAAATCATCAGTGTTTGCAAAGAAGCTGTTCTTCATCACAAAGTTCCGTACGGCATCGAACAACCGCTTGGAGTTAGTGCCATATCCGGAAACAACAATGACGTCTGGTTTCTGACTGCGGAGGTTTCTGTCAAAGAACTCCCGCAATTGTCCCAAGAACTTCTCCTCGCTTTCTCTGTCTCTGGAAGGGTTGCAATCGGACTTGAAGAAGTCACTTATTTTGCCTGTATCTCTCACAAAAGCGCCCACCACAGCACTGTCAAAATCACCTTTTCCGAAAGAGAGAGCCAAAACATTAGGCTTGGTGCCCTTGTCGTAGCCATAGGGTGTGAACGGAGCCTGGTCTACCTTGGTGAGGAATCTGGATCTAAGCTCCGCTGCAACCAACCTTTCACACTCACGACGCAAATCTTCTTTAGTATTGAGGGCCACCATGCTGGTCAATCTCTTAAAGGCCAAGGTCAACGCATATTCACGCTCTTTGTTCCACAACTCGGCGATTTCCGAGGTTCCGTCTGAGGTCAAACAATTAAGAATGGACTCGAACCAACTGTCTCCGTCATTGGTTTGGATTTGTACCAGAATAAGGCCCTTGGACTCGGCCTCAAGGATCCTCAAGAACCGGTCCGGCGATCTGACCAAGTCTGCTGGCGAGAGGTTCTTGGCGTATTTAAAATCAGCATATGCAGGGTAATTGTCAAACGTACTGCGGCCTTTTTCGGTGATGGTCACGGAGAACGAGGCAAAGTTCTTGTACACTTGGCGGATTTCGTGTCTGATTTTGGGGTTGTGGTAGATCTCCTCGGCGAAGGTCTTGCGGACTGCACTCAAGCCGTTTTTTGGATCTTTGAACAAAATTTCATCATCTTCAATCAATCTCGCAAGCATATCCTCGGGCGACTCGAACGGATCGTCAGTGGCGTGGATTCTGTAGGGAACCTCGTAGTTTTTGGTCGACTGGTCCTGCACATTCTCACCAAACTGCTTTGCAGAGATACCGTACGCCTTGACGGCGTCGTATAGAACGTTTTCCCGAATACGCTCGAAGATGGCGTACTTGGAATGTTTTTTGGCCGCCTTTTTATCCTCTTCGTCATCACCCGACTCCTTGTTTTGAGAAAGACTTCTCAATTCAGCAGAATACGTGAAGTTCACGTAGTCCTGCAAGTCCTGGATGGCTACCATGGAGTCCAACGTATCGATATCGCGAATCAAGTCGTCGTCGGCAGTCAACTGGGCCACCATTTTTTCTGTATTGAGTCTCTTCTCGTAGAGAGAGTGGTACTCGATATCAAGCTGCACGATACGCCACAAGTCGTCCTCAAAAAGAAGTTTGACGACGTTGTTCTTCACCACTCCATCGGCGTCGGTGACCTCCTCTGTGTGGATCAAGAAGTCTCGGCGGTGGGTCCATATGAAGGGCGTTTCCCAATTGTCTTTGGAGATGAACTCCACCACACGGCCCACGGCCTCCATGAACGGGTCTTTGATCTGCTCGCCAAGGACGTTCTTCTTCTCCGCGTAGAGAATATCGCCGATCCACTTCTTCTCCTTCTGCAAGACCGCCTCGTCGAAGTCAATGTAGTTCAACGTCAGGCGGTACTTCTGGAACCGCTCGGGGACATCGATGATGCGAATAAGGTTGTCCTCCTCCGTAAGCATGCGGTCCTTCAACTCCGAGTGCTCGAAGACCTCATCTAGCGCCGTGGGCTCCTGGTCATTATTGCCCTCGTCCTCGATTTCCTGGGCCTCCAAAGCCCACTCGTACTCTGCACCATTCCCAAACACCTCGAAAAGCTGCTGCAAACTTTCTCTATCGACGCTGGACAACTTGGACGTGTCCAACTTGGGGCCCTTCAGCTTCACGGCTTGCCTACGCTGGGTCTTCTGCGCGCGGGCCTCGTCCTCGTCGGAGAACTCGTCGTCCTCAATGAAATCCTCAAACTCATCAAGAATATTGCGCTCTTCGCCAACATTCTGCTCGTCCGCAGGCGCTTCCTCTGCATCGTCGTCGTCGGAGAAAAAGTCGTTCAACCCGCCTATGCTCCGGCGTCCTGCACCTTCCTCGGCGCCGTCCTCGTCTTCTTCGCCCGCGGGCAGTGCACGTTTGAGCCGCTTGAACTTGGAGTCCGCGGTTCGGCGTGGCGCGGCCCCGGAGTTCTCTCGTAAGAGCTCCAAGTCGTCGTCGTCCAACGCGTCGTTGTCGTCGGTGGGAGCGGGCTTCTTGTCCCGCTTGCGCTTGTGCTTGCGCTTTTTGCGCGTGGGCGCGTCCTCGTCGTCCTCGTCCTCGTCGTCAACAATGAAGCCGTCACGGACCTTTTTGATGGCTTCTTCGTCGTTTTCCTCGTCCTCGTCCTCTTCGGAGGAATCGTCCATGACGTCGTCGCCGGCCTCGGACGAGTTTTGGTCGATGTCCAGGTCGTGGGTTCGGATTTCCTCCTCGGCCAATTCTTTAGACATTTTGGGGTGGAACAGAATCTTACCGGGGTTGGTTCCTTGGGGTTTTCGGGTTGGGGAAAAAATATCAACATGTTTTTTCTGGTGTACGGATGCGCGCCTGCAGGTGGGCCCACCATCTCCTGGGCCGGTGTACGCCCAGGGCCAGTAGACGCCGTGGGTGCGTGCTGGGCTTGCAGGAAAGGCAGTTGGCCCAGAAAAGCGGATAAGGCTGTATTTGTGGAGTCGAGAGGTGGTGCTGCAACGATGCCAAGCAGACGCTCTATATGCAGGAACACCATATTTCATACCCATGGTGCCGCCTTGTTTCCAGTCAAATAGGGCGATTCGTGTCAATGGGCCGCAGATTTCGGTACTTCTGTTTGCAGTAGATATACCATGTTATGAAATCTGTCTACCGTATTGATTACCGATTTACGCTCATTACTGTTTCATGATGGTCATTGATGGTTTTAAGTAGTCCTGCTAGATCGTATTGTCCACAAGTGTGCCCATGTCGTCGTGCTGCTCTCAGCAGCTACATACACTGCGAGTAGTAGTTCCCGTAGTTTGCCTCCAAACATTCGTCCACCTCCATATCCGTCGGCAGCTCTGAGCCCAGCGGAATTTCCATTTCCACATCCACCGGACGCGTTCGGAGCCGGTCCCAGTACTGATAGTTGCACTGCTTCGCCACATCTTCCTGCTCCTTGATTTCCTCTAACTTGGCGGAATCCGCCAACTTCTCCCGTTTCCTCGCTATGGCCCTTATTTCTAGCCCACTTTCTTGCACCACTATATGCAAGAGCTCACCAAGCGAGAAGTTCACCGTTTGGTCCTCCACCAAAGCCATGATCTGTGAGTAGTCCCGGAACGTTTTCATGGGGCGGACGGCCGGGTTTTGCCGGTTAAACTTCCGGATAAACCCATTAAATAGGCGCTTGATCCATGCCTGCAAACGCCATGTCAACACCGCCACAGGGTGCATATACCGGATCACCTGGAGCCCTCGTAGAAGGTCGTGCTTGTAGCTCTCGTACATCTTGCCTGAGATGATGGAGTCAATGTCCTTGGGTTTCTGCTTCTTGTGGTTCTTCTCGGGCACCGCCAAGGGGTTGATGTACACTGGTGTGGATTTCCCTTTACATCCGTCTAGCGATAAACTTTGGAGCATGACATCAAGACGCACCCGTTTCTTGGCCCGCGGTGGCTCGAGGCTGCCGAGCTTGTGTTTCTTGCCGTAGGGGCCTGGGTGTGCAAGGTCCGCCATTTTGCTGCATTCGTCTGGTGCTAGCGGTGGGTGGTTATATATGGAACACTGTGGAGTTCTGGATTATTCGCGAAGATAAGTCGTGCACGTGAACTGTCACGTGCACCACATCATTAATCCACCATCAACACTTAAAGCACATTCGCGTCCGAAAGTCCCGTCAAAAGTCCTCTCCTAAAGTCCAAGACCTTTGTTACTCATGATTCTTCTTTGTCGTCCAAAAGTCCTCTCCTAAAGTCCAAGACCTTTGTTAATCATGATTCTTCTTTGTCGTCCAAATAATCGTTGCTTGTTTTTGACTCTGTTTTAGTCAACAACACCTCTGCGCACAACTGATCGTAGTACCTCTTCAAATTCTTCAAGTCGTTGATCGTCAAGGACTCGAAATCAGCCGACTGGTACTTTGTAAGCTCGCCAAAAGAAGCACTGAACACCGAGCCCTCGTTGTTGGGAGTGGTGGAAAACTCATTGTTTTCGGCACTGTATCCATCATTTTCAGGCAACTTCGACTCCAGGAGACTCGCTGATGAATTTGCCGGGATGTTGTTGAGCCACTTATCCATGGTTTGAACACTGGGCGACCGGATCCCGTAGCCGAGTCTTCTTGATGAATCTTCAAACGGATCGTCTATGGAATGCAAGGATGTTTGCGATGGATGTGAAACAGTCAATGTGGCTTCCTGCGTGGACGTCGCGGACGTGGCAGACGTGGCAGACGTGGCAGCAGTGCTGATTTTACTCATGAACTCAGACACCCCACTAGACCATTTTGTAGAGAGCATGGTGGGTTTTCTGGGTGCAGTGCTGGAGAAGTTCTCCGACTCAGACCTTGTTCTAGAGTGGCTGGGCGAGATCCTCTCTAGGAGAGACTGGGAGCGTTTGGTCCTGTTTTCAAACTTTTCAGCGCCATCAATCTCGATATCCACCGGTGCTTTAAATTGGTAATTGGACACCAGTCCGATCTTCCCTAGAAGTCCCTTCACCTGATTCAACCTGTAAGCGTCCGGGGAAGGAGCGACCGCCGAGAGAGATTCCTCGAAGTCCGTTTGGGGAGAATCCTTGATTTCGATGCTTTTCAAAGCAGACGAATTGGAGCGGGACCGCACGGAGTGGGAAACAGCACTGGAGATTGTGTTGAAGAGTGAGCTGGAACGAGACCTGTTGGGATCATCAAACTCCTCATCGAAAAGCTCTGCACGGGTTTTACCTGTCGCCTTCTGGGTTTCCGGCACCGGTTCCTTGTCCACAATTAGTTGCACGGGCATAGAGATTAATTCATTTCCGGCGAACCTCGACGGAATCGTATAGTCTGCGGGCACCATCTCCAGAATAGGAGTATTCTGCAAGAAAAAGAGAATGGCTTCGAAATTGGTCAAGTAGAACTGCAACTCGCCATTGTTGAGGTGCTCCGTTTGGATCAACTCCACGATGGAGGCGTTGGAGCGAAACTCTTGGTTGTTTTCGGTGGCTATGTCTTCAAAATGTGCGTCTTCGGTGTCCACAAGGTTTAGAAGCTCGAAGAGGTTTTTCAGCGAGGTCGGCTTGCGGTTCTTGCGGTTTGTAGGGTTGTAGAGAGCCATGGACGACGAAAGAGAGAAATTGGCGACGGCCACGTGATCCGGGTCCACCATGTTCCAGAACGACTTGACAAACTTCAAGTTGAGGTAGAGCTCCACTTCGTCGCACGGCAAGTAGTAGATCACGGTGTAGATGAGAGCAGGCAAGAGCACATCGTTGCTAACCTTGGAGGTGTCTTTGTCGTACAAAGCAGCACACAAGCTAATGAGCGATTTCTGGATGCGGAGGATCTGCTGTAGCTTTGCATAGGGAGTCTCCAGAGCAGAAAGAGCAGCGAAATGCGCCTTGACGTCGGCCAACGCCGACGGCCGCTCATCCTCGAGCGTCATGAAGAACTGGTTTATCTTCAGAAACTCCGGGAAATCGGAGGACTCAAAGAAACACTCGATGGGCAAGTTCAAGTTGCGCAAGATGTGGATCTTCTCGCTTAAGAGCTCCTGGATGGCTATATCACGCAGGTCATAGCGCAAGAGCTTCTGGTACAACGGAGTGGACTCGGCCGGAGCCGTGGCCGAGAACAACACGCTCTGCGCCAACTCGATGCTCTTGCACACCGTGAGAAACTTGTAGTATGTGAAGATGCGTAGCTGGTATAGAGCCAAGGGATCCGAGCGCTTCAGCAACTTGACCAGCGAGTTGCTGGAGTAGTTGGCAATGGCATTCAAGTAGTCGTAGGTGACGTCGTCGGCACTGAAGATAATGGACTGCTGGATGAGCTGGCGCTTGTTGGAGTTCAGCTGCGTGTAGATGTCCACCACTAGCGAGTTGAGGTCGTCGTAGAAGGACGAAAAGAGCCGGGCGAGTTCCGCCACCGAAAGCGGGTTCTGGTACCGAGGTTCTTTCAAGTAGTTGAGGAACGCCTGGACGAGCGCAAGCACTTTTGGGTGGAGGTCCTCCTTCTGCATGGCCTCCACCTCTGCACGTAGATCCTGGTATAATTTCATCTGGGAGCGGGTGACAGCACAAGAGGGGAAAGCGGGTGATAGAGCCGGATGTGATGGAGCCGGATGTGATGGAGCCGGATGTGATTGAATCGTGTGTCTAGGTGTATCTGACAGATAGGAGGCTGGAGGGTGATTCAGGGGTGATTCAGGGTGATGGTGAGCGTTTTGGGTTGTTGAACGGTGTTTCAGTGGTGTTCCGTAAACGTCTCGATGGCTGTGTCACCTGGTCACAGTCGGTGTGCTGGGGCGTGGTGGGCTGAGAGGCCAAGTATTTCAGGGCCGTGTCTTTTATCTCGTGCGTGGGACATGCAGTAGGATTTGCGCGACGGCTCGGGCCTCTCGGCTGAGCACCTCTACATGCTCTCGTTTGCTGAGCCTCAACCAAGTAGATGCGTAGGGCACAAGAGAAAAATGTAAGAGATAGGGGAGATGAGACACCGGGTAAAGCATCAAACATGATGACATGACCTGAAACATACTAACTATCCGAAGAAGAATCAAGAAAGTGTAGAATCAGAGCCCAAAGAAGAATCAGAAAGTGTAGAATCAGAGCCCAAAGAATCATCAGAAAATGTAGATTCAAAAGAGGCCACTGATGCTCGTGTGGGGACAGTCTCTGAAGATCTTTCGCGTTGACCGGACCTCACGCTCCGTAGCTGACCACGCTAACAGTGGTACTCCATGCTTCTTATCGAGACTGTATTTCTATCAGAAAACATCTCAGCATCACCTGAATAGCGCTCAAGGTGTCCTCCAACACACTCATCTGATGTAGCTTCATGATGAGATGCGTGATAGCTTGTGCATCTGGCTAAACTTCCGGCGAACCTCCGGCTGAACCTCCGAGTACTGATTTCTGGGTGTCTTTCAGGTGTTGATTCATTTCCTTGGACTCCACTGAGTTCGTGGCTGACCACGTTTCATTTGGCTCTCGTGGATGTGCTCCTTCAAGATACAACTCCCGTTCGGCTTTGGACTTGAACCAATCCTTCGCTTGTGCAACCGTCCAAGATGTTCTCATTTCCATGTTGAGTGTTCCCCAGGGTCTTTTCCCGATCTCGGAAACAGGTCTTTCCACATTTCTGCAGTGACACCAGTTCACACGAGGATATCACTCGTACTTGTGCCAAGGTTTAGCAAAAAGTCCCGTAGCGAGACCCATGAAAGCAAACCAGGAATGAGACTCAGGAAGGCTGAGGCTCAGCAAAGCAATGAGATCAGAGCAGCATAACTCCAAACGCCAATAGCAAGAGTCCGTAAATAGCCTATGGATTGTCCCTTTTAGCTGATAAACTCTCGGCATAGCCTCGCCACTTTGCAGAACGAACATCGTACACTCTTCCCTCCTCTGGCATACTTGCCCTCGAGTTTGACTGCGGAGTTCAATGCTTTGCAAGGTCCATTTCCCAATTGGAGGATTTGAGACATTGGTTGGTGAGGATGGCGGCTCAATTCTGTTGACTTCTTGCCATCAACAGGTCCACAATTAGCCTTTATGGTTTATAATCCATTTCCCGATGTCCTTGATCTTGCCAAAGAACCAGCGTGGCAAAATCTCCCAGGGTGGTAGGAGCTCAGACCACTGGCCGCCTGTGACCTTCATGTTTTCTGATTGCTATGAGCATTGGCCGCCTGTGACCTCAGATCATGTTTCGGTTGCTATGAGCATTGGCCGCCTGTGACCTCAGATCATGTTTCGGATTGCTATGAGCATTGGCCGCCTGTGACCTCAGATCATGTTTCGGATTGCTATGAGCATTGGCCGCCTGTGACCTCAGATCATGTTTCGGATTGCTATGAGCATTGGCCGCCTGTGACCTCAGATCATGTTTCGGATTGCTATGAGCATTGGCCGCCTGTGACCTCAGATCATGTTTCGGATTGCTATGAGCATTGGCCGCCTGTGACCTCAGATCATGTTTCGGATTGCTATGAGCATTGGCCGCCTGTGACCTCAGATCATGTTTCGGATTGCTATGAGCATTGGCCGCCTGTGACCTCAGATCATGTTTCGGATTGCTATGAGCATTGGCCGCCTGTGACCTCAGATCATGTTTCGGATTGCTATGAGCATTGGCCGCCTGTGACCTCAGATCATGTTTCGGATTGCTATGAGCATTGGCCGCCTGTGACCTCAGATCATGTTTCGGATTGCTATGAGCATTGGCCGCCTGTGACCTCAGATCATGTTTCGGATTGCTATGAGCATTGGCCGCCTGTGACCTCAGATCATGTTTCGGATTGCTATGAGCATTGACATGTCGCCTGAATGTGAGCTTGATACTGCGATGTTTGGGTTGACCCTCTGAAATTAAGTTGCTGCAGTTATAAGTTGGAACTCACCTCTCCTCCTTGCTGAAGGCCAAGTGAAGACCAACGCGCTTCCCGTGTGCCATGGCTCAGACGTAAGTTATAAATTGCAGTAACTATGGCATTCGTATTCCTCGTATCTCTTGAACCTGTTTCTCATGGAGCAGTTCCATAGCCGCTTAGTTGGCACAGCCTCAGAAGCCAGACCTTCAGAACTTGATCATGTCGGTTATTCCTGTTCATATTCCTATTCTTTCTTCAGCTCTCTAGGCTACTCCCTCAAATTAGCTTGTTCGGCACGCATCTTCATGGTGATCCAGAAATACCAGGGCGGAGTGACGAGCCAGCGGAGAATATTGGTGAGATCAAAACCCCCGAAAATCAGCTCCGGAACGATTTCAGTACACGATTTCTCCCACAGAGCCTGTGAGTTTGTTCTGTGGAGATACACAAACTCCACAAACCACCAGAAATGCCCCACAAAAAACTCAAAAAGCGTGCTGATGACAAAGTCCGACCCCACAAACGCAAGAACCGCTTTCAAGAAGTTGGCCCGCACACTGATGAGCGTCTGGAATTCCCGCGAGAGGATCACGGACACAAGGGTCTCGATGAACGGCGCATACTTGGCCTTAATTTGAATGCCCAAAAAGAGGATGCTATCCTCGGGCATGTTCCGACACAAAATGTAGAGAAGCACACCTTTCATTGTGGGCCCAAGGATTAGATAGTGCTTGGCAACGTCATACCACTGGTTGAATAGCATGACACACGCCAAAATGGAAAACGTGATGCGGAAGAGAAAGTAGGCAAAGTCCCAGGGCCTGTTGTCGTCGAACTTCTGCCGGAGCACACGTTCGTCTAGCCCTTTATACCACCTCTGGGGCAACGTATGCAATTTCACCACGTAGGCCCGTTCCAAGGTATCGTTTGTTTGAGACATCATGAAGATGCGCTGGATAAGCCCAAAGTCGAGGTTGCCAAAGTAGCAGTACGACGTGTAGAGGCGCCAGGGCTCCAGAAAGATTTTGGAGGGCAAAAACACCACGCGGGGAATACTCAAGAAGCCCATTTGCGTTGCAATGGCCATGGCGACCGACGAGGCCGCAAGCACTTTGGTCACGGGCTGGAGCGGCACGTTTAGGAATCTGCCTCCGTCCATTTTGGTGGTGGTTTGGGGCCACGAAGCACTTGCGAGTATGTTGCATGGTGCACGGGTGTGCTGCCAGCATGCACACTTGCCGTATTTGCCAGGCTAATGAGGCAGGAGTGTACAGGATAGAGACCGCCAGAGTGAGCATGCGCTGAAGGTTATGAGCCCGGCCATCCCTAATCCCAGGCCCTAATCCCAGGCCCTAATCCCAGACTCCTGCAGTACATATTGGAGGAAATATGGGATGCATTGATTCTACAGCATACACCAGTAGCCATTGAACATGTGCTTCAGTAGGCGGAGTAGGTCTTAATTCAACTGGCTTTGTCGTTTCTGCTGGAGGAATATGGCATTAGTGATGGTAGATGGACCCTCGGAACTGGCGGCACCCTCGGGTCTGCACCAGGGCCTCATTATCTCACCAAGTGTCTTTCTTTGAGGCCGCAACGCCGGAGATAAGACCCCACCATGGAAACTGGCCAAACACACGCATTTCTTTCACGAAAATCGCCCGTTTGGTGTCGTTGGCGTTGGGCCATTTTGTGCTGGGGTAGCCTGGTGTACGGGTGTGGTTTGCAGCCGCGCCCCATTTCCGAGGGTCCACCATGGATTCCTTCCACAGATATTACTATCCTTAGTGGATACCGTAGTTCCCTTGTGTTCAAGATATATCTCCTTAGGTTGTCCCTTGATATTAATATTATTAATACACCTCATCTTCCTTGTTCTAACAGAGTCATGCACTCCTACTCCATTAAGATGACTAGCCCCATTACTGTCAAGGCATAAGTCAAGCTTGTGACGATTGGAAATTGAACTTTAAGCAGTATAGCTACATATACCATTTTCAATATATCACCTATACTTTTTATATATACCTTTTAACTTTTTAAATTTTTCTTAAAATATTTCCCGCAAGGCGGACACACCTTCTCTTACCTCACCATTAGATATCCAAAACCCCCTAAATTTAGAAAGACGTTATGAAAATAAAGTTAAAGAACTAAAAACTAAATTCTTGAGGTAGTAATATTAGGTTATCTAGGCCTATAGATGATACTTTCACCTTGGTGTGAATCAAGTGGTCTTTCGTGAGGAGTAACTTGTTTACTTCGTAAAACTTTATAACAATTAATATTAATATCTATCCATTGTATGGAACTGTATCCAATAGGCCCGTCATGAGTTCCGCACGACTCTCCAGAAAGAAACCCCTGCTGTTCGAACACACGTGGGCTGTTACTATTCTAAGACGGGTCTCTCGCGTCAACCTTTGCACGCTCATACGATTCTGCGTCCTCAACTCCAAGGCTAGTTGTGTGATCAGCAGGACACTAACTTTACATTCAAATCACCAAATACACTCAAGCACAGTACAGCTCAAGTACAGCTCAAGTACAGTACAGCTCAAGTACAGTACAGCTCAAGTACGTAGCGTTGGAGTCCACCGACTGATACTCTGAATTGGTGATAATGATATCATAGCATATCTCATCAGTACATATCATGAGTATTAATAAGTTTCTTTAATAACGTTTAGTACTTAGGCAGTTAGTCGAGCTCCGGAGGATCCTGTGGTCTTCGCCTTTCCCCACTATCTTTGTGAGTTGATTGAGAAGAGGAATTTGGGCCGGGTTCCAGGGTAATTCACTTGGTTTGGGTCGGATCGCTCTTATCATTCCTATGGGTGTACAACATGTGTATGAATCATGAGTGCATGAATCATGAGTGTACATTCATGAATTAAATGCATCTATAATATGTGGATCTCCAGATCATGAGCCAATGTATCCTTGAGGGCATCGTATGGAGTCTTATCGCAACGTCAAGTGTTTTGTCAGGTGAATGGACAGGGAAAGGGAACGGAAAGGGACAGGGAAAGGGACAGGGACAGGGAAAGGGACAGGTAGACTGGGAAAAATAGACAGGTAGACTGGGAAACTGGGAAACTGGTAAAATGGTAAAATGGTAAAATGGTAAAATGGTAAAAAGGGAAACAGGTAAAAAGGGAAACAGGTAAAAAGGGAAACAGGGAAACAGGGAAACAGGGAAACAGGGAAACAGGGAAACAGGGAAACACGGAAACAGGTAGACACGGAAACACGGAAACAGGGAAACTGGTAAACTGGTAGACAGGTAAACTGGTAAAAAGGTAAAAAGGTAAACTGGTAAACTGGTAGACTGGTAAACTGGTAGACTGGTAAACTGGTAGACTAGTAGACTGGTAAACAGGGAAATAGGGAAATAGGGAAACAGGTAAAAAGGTAAAAAGGTAAATTAGGTGTGGTCAGGTAAACAGGTAAAAAGGTAAAAAGGTAGACTGGTAGACTGGTAGACTGGGAAACTGGGAAACTGGGAAACTGGCAGACTGGTAAACTGGTAGACAGGGAAACAGGTAAAAAGCTAAAAAGCTAAAAAGGTAAAAAGGTAAAAAGGTAAATTAGGTGTGGTCAAGTAAACAGGTAAACAGGTAAACAGGCAGACAGGTAGACAGGGAAATAGGGAAATAGGGAAACAGGTAAAAAAATAAAAAGGTAGACAGGTAAAAAGGTAAACAGGTAAACAGGTAGACAGGTAGACAGGGAAACAGGTAAAAAGCTAAAAAGCTAAAAAGCTAAAAAGCTAAAAAGGTAAAAAGGTAAATTAGACGTGGTCAGGTAAACAGCTATCGGCTATCAGCTATGGTAGTGGCCGTGTGAGTGTTGTCAGCTTAGGGAGTATGCACTTCACTCACCACAGACCCGTGGATCACTCCTCTAGTGTAAGTGGCGGCTTAACTCGGGCGTATCTCTCGCAAATCTGGGTGGACCCCCAAACTTCACCAGATCTGAACCTCCCATTCGCCCCGGGTCTCTTGGACCTTCCTTTCCCAAACCCCAGCATCTGAAGCTGCGCTCTCCTAACTACTTCTTGGGCCTGAGCAAGTCTCTGGACAGTACTTTGCAGTCTCTGGACAGTACTTTGCAGTCTCTGGACAGTACTCTGCAGTCTCTGGACAGTACTCTGCAGTCTCTGGACAGTACTCTGCAGTCTCTGAGGAATGCACCGCCGAATCAGTCTGAACAATGCATCCGTCCCCTGGCCGTGCCGAATCTGTTGTGTTTGCCCGGGTCTGGTAGTCATGCACATATCCATGGGTCTTTCCTGCATGCAACCCCAATGCCTTCTCCAGCATGCGCTACCGCTCATGGCTCTGCCATGCAAGCACATGACAACGGGCTTTGGCGTCGGCGTTTCTTACTAATATAGGCCTTGCGGGATCTCTACTAGCTAGGTCAAAGTCATCATGGCCGATTCCACCGACCCCTTGACCAGCAGCTCAGCCCATCCATTGAAGCCTCCCTTGCCCCCCGAGCCCATCTCTGCTCTCTCCAATACCACCGGCATGGCCAGGCCCGATGTCGAAAGCGTCATTTATGGCCGGTCTTCAAGCTACAAGTCCTCAATCACCGCACCCTTCGATTATCTCCATAGCATCCCCAGTACTAACCACAACATCCGGTTGGCGCTCTTGCATGCGTTCAACGAGGCGTTTTTCCTGGTCCAGGATGCCCGGGTCTTGGCGGAAATCGGTGACTTGGTGGGCACGCTCCACGAGGCTTCGTTGCTTATCGACGATATCGAAGACGACTCGGATATGAGAAGGGGGCGTCCGGCGGCACACACCCAATTCGGCCATGCCTTGACCATCAACTCTGGCAACTATATGTACTTTTTGGCGTGCCAAAAGGCTGCAACCGTGCTTCCAAGGTTGGCCACATGTGCTCAGAACGGCTCCCCCAGAAATGACCTCCCCAGAAATGACCTCCCCAGAAATGACCTCCCCAGAAATGACCTCCCCAGAAATGACATCCCCAGAAATGACTCCCCCAGAAATCACTCCCCCAGAAATCACTCCCCCAGAAATCACTGCGGTGACTCCAGCCACGCCCTTCTCTCCGTCAAGGATCGTGTGTCCACCATACTCATGGAAGAGATGCTCCGCATCCATTTGGGCCAGGGTCAGGACCTTCAGTGGCGGGCCAACCTCGCCGGCTTATGCCGCGATGGCGTGCCGCATCCGGACGAGTACCTAAAAATGGCCATGGACAAGACCGGGGGCTTGCTTCGGCTTTCGGTGGAGCTCTTGGTGGTTTTCCTGGCGAATCCGCCCCACCACCCTGCAAACGCTCACGCCACGGCCGTCGCCAATCTCATCGGCATAATATATCAGATCCGGGACGACTACCTCAACTTGGTGGATCCTCGCTACGCCAAAATGAAGGGTTTTGCTGGCGAAGACTTGGCCGAGGGCAAGCTCTCGCTTCCGGTGTTGTATGCTCTTTCCTGCAGTGCCGACAGTCCGGTCCATCGTCTTCTTTTGGGGTTTCCATCCAGCCAGGACCGCCTCTCGCAGCCGGAAATGCTCCTGCGTGCATTGTCTTACATCAAGACCTGCGGGGCGCTCCGGTTCTCGTATGATTTGCTCCAGGAATACGCCTGCAAGGGCCAAAAAATGGTGGCTGAGTCCGGCTCGCCTAATGCCCATAAACTCACCCAAATCTTGGTGGATTTGGCAAGTGTTGTGGTGCCCGACCAAGACAAAGAACCCGTCGTTGCATGACGCCATGCAGGCCCTCCAATGGTCTCAGTGGCCTGCGCCTTTAAGCTTTGTTCGATGCAGCCGATACTTTGAAGGTTGGTGTTCGACGTGGTGCATGCAGGACTCGCCAAAGAATCTTCTGGCTCTGCCGGTGAGTGATACATGAATTATGACGGTGGAGTGGGTGATATGTGTTGAGTGCTACGGTTCTTCTGAGCTGCCAACGGTTCTTCTGAGCTGCCAACGGTTCTTTTGAGCTAGTGCTACGTATGGGTTTGTGAGTTAGATGCTATATAAGTGGAACCTGGGGCGCATTCACCGGGTCCTGGCTTAGCAGGCGGAGAAACAGGTCGATGTGGTCACTGTACAAGGACGGGCCCTGGCGAAGCGGGGTTGTGTGCAGGCCGATGTTGAAGCGGGCGCTTTCATAGGCGAGGTTCTTGGGGAGGAGTTTCTGCAGGAGGCCGAAATCAATGGCGTCGGCGTGGCCGCGGATCAGCTCGATCATAAGGCTATAGTTGGCCTCCACGCTGAGTTTATCACGGAACGAGGTGGCCCTTGCATGCACGCTCCACACGGCATCCGGCAACGGCTTGGCTGGCCGCTTGCGGGACTTGTCGTGCTCTTTCTTGTCTGGTCTTGTATAAGGCGGCTTGTTCAACTTGGGCCAGTCATGTGGTCTTTCTTTGGCAGCTTTAGAGCGGTGCAGTGCTTTGGAGCGGCGCAGCGCCTTTTGGACCGTACTCCAGCGGGGAATATCGTTCAAGAGTTGTCTGTTTTTGGCAATTTCTTGGTACCGGAGCATGTCCCTCCGGATCTCCTCCTCATGGGCGTTGTCCATGGTCAAGAGGTGATGTTGCGAGGCGGAACTCATCTCTGCGCGGGCCCGTGCAGGACAACCATGGGACGGTTCCTCGGTTAGGAAGCAGGGAAGGGCATCATTACGCCATGGAAAGCAAACACCAAGTATATTGAGCAAAAAAGACGAAGCGGCGGGCGGGTAGGCGTAGATGTGCCCGCGTGCACGCCCGACAAGGCGGCGGGTGGGAGAAATGGATTCCGAGCCCCGGGAGGCACGGGTGTGAGGAACGCCCATCACCATCGGCTGCGCATGGGTCCTCACCACCACCATGCTCTACCTTATTGGCCTTGGGCTCTCGCATGAGAGCGACATCACGGTGCGCGGGCTCGAAACCATCCGCAAGTGCAAGCGTGTTTACCTCGAAGCATACACGTCCATCCTCATGGCCGCAGACAAGGAGAGTCTCGAGAGGTTCTATGGAAAAGAGGTGATTCTTGCCGACAGAGAACTCGTGGAGACCGGCGCGGACCAGATCTTGGCCGGCGCCGACGCCGACGACATAGCGTTCCTCGTGGTGGGCGATGTGTTCGGAGCCACCACCCACACCGACTTGGTGCTCCGGGCAGTGGAGTTGGGCATCGGCTACGAGTCCATCCACAACGCCAGTGTGATGAACGCGGTTGGAGCGTGTGGCTTGCAGCTCTACCAGTTCGGGCAGACGGTTTCGTTGGTGTTCTTTACGGAAACGTGGAAACCAGACTCGTTCTACAGCAAGATCTTGGAGAACCGCCGCATTGGCTTGCACACGTTGTTGTTGTTGGACATCAAAGTCAAGGAGCAGAGCATCGAGAACATGGCCCGTGGGCGCTTGATCTACGAGCCGCCCCGGTACATGAACATTGCCACGGCTGCACAGCAGCTCCTTGAAATCGAGGACAAGAGACAGGAGAAGGCGTACACGCCAGATACGCCGTGTGTGGCGGTGTCTCGGTTGGGAGGCCCCACGCAGACGTTCAAGGCCGGTTCGTTGCGGCAGATGGCCGACTACGATGCCGGAGAGCCTTTGCACTCGTTGATTGTTTTGGGAAGACAGGTGCACGACTTGGAGTTGGACTATCTCAACCAGTTTGTCGACGACAAAGACGCATTCCGGGCATTGGTGCACGCCGACCAGGAGTACTTCAAGCCCGCGCCCTGGGTTCCCGAGGAGGAGACCTTTAGTGACTGAGCTATTTAGTAAATAAAGAAGTAGAGAGCTGTGTGGCAGGTGTAGAGAAAATGACCCCTGTATAATATACTAAAACATAAGTTGAAAGATTAAAAATGAGGTACGGTTGCGGCGTGAAGAAGACGTTCGGTTGCGGCCATACCAAGTGGAAAATACTGTTTCCCGTCCGATCAACGTTAGTCAAGCCACTTAGGGCCACAGTGAGTAATGCAGTGGGAGACCATGTGTGAAATTGTGGTGCTGCAATCTTTTTGCTTCCCAGCAGGTGCTAGGTTGCAGGCTAGAAAATCTCTGCGGGCAGCACACCCGTACCTCCGGCTCCACTCATGTTGCCAAGTCAATTAGTCCCAGTCCCTCAGTCGGTAGCACTTGTGTGCCTGGAGAAGTGCTGGAGACCTTTGCTTGGAGTCTCTTGGCATGCAATTGACTGGACTGTTGTGCAGCACCGATCAGCCAAGTTCACCCATACTCTGCAGAGTAAATGGAGGTTAGAAAGGGCTCAGAAAGCAACTCGAGTAGGAGAGAGCAGTCCAGCCAGTGTTCTCCCGAATCTGTAGAGACTTGACTTCAAGACCTGTGCTGTGTGCAGGTGCATATCGGAGATGCAACATCAACCGATAAAAATAGCAAACCTATCAAAGAAGTCAGTCCCGGAGTCCAGTACTAGAGTAACACCAGTACCTGACCGCCTTACTGTTGCACCGCGTTACAACACTAAGTGTGTGGATCTGGGTCTACGGCCTGTCTTTATGAGATCGCACTAGTTCGGAATCTGGTCGAAACTCAGCGAATGTGAACCACTCAATGTAATTGTTCATCAAAGATTGCAACACTACTCTAACACCTCTCAATTTATAATATACGCCCTCTCTCTACTCTCTACTCTACTCTCTACTCTACTCTCTACTCTACTCTCTACTCTACTCTCTACTCTACTCTCTACTCTACTCTCTACTCTACTCGAGCCCAGTTCCCATCAGACATAAAGAGGTCCTTGAGTTGGCTAGACTACCCACTACTCTACTGCTAGACTCTTGTGTGCGCTTAGTGCCTAATTTCTAAGCTCAATATTGGTGATCCTCTAACAGGATTCATATTTATTAAATAGACAAAGGGAACACTGATAACTTAAGACTCGGAATGGGTGGTCACCATTACGACTATAATATACTAGCACCTCAGACTAGAGCTAGAACTTACTATAAGTTGCAATAGAGTGATGGTAGAGTAGTAGAGTAATAATTAGATTGTGCGGTGGACTTGCTGTCACTATCAGATAGTAATGTAGCAAAAGACTCCAGTCTTGAACTACTTTAAAGTAGCCGTTGTGTGATGGTAGTGGGTAGTGTAAAAGATGGACATTCGTAGTCAAACAAGAATGACACCCGAGTTCAATGCAAGGGTTTCTCTTAAAGAGAAGGTTGTTCGAGGAATTGACCCCAGGGTCTTCTATGCAGTAGTGCTCTTATGCTGCCAAGCTGTATATGGGTCGGTGGATTGCGCCTACGTAGGACCGTTCCAAGGACACGTGCATAGAAACTGTTAGATTCTTTGATATCGTCTAGTACTTGTAATTCAGTGTATTTGTTCGTTGATGCCTCCTTCCAAGGGGATCCCGGGTCTATATAGGCGAACAGCCCCGACGTTCGGTTGTTCGTTCGAGTGCCGAAGTGGGGATCGTTCCCACTCCCATGTCTCCCTTCTGGAATCTCCCTTCTGGAATCTCCCTTCTGGAATCTCCCTTCTGGAATATTCTCGAGCAGCGTAGGCTTCTGATCCTGATGGGTAGTGCGCTACCCATCGGGGGTCTAAAACAGACTTGGATCACTCCTACATGTTGCTTTTATGCTTTGTATTAAGATATATCCGTGACGGTGCTTACGTGATTTGGCTATCCTAGTGGATGATACTCCACATACGTTTTTATGGATGATTGTCCGAGTAGCCTAAGCAATAACACAGGCGGGAGACCAGCCGTATTGGTCTTGAGAGTCCAGAAGTTGTCCTTTGGAGCAGCGGAGGTGAGTTTCTTAGTGACTTGTTGAGCGGCCATTGCGATTTGATATTGAGATTTAAACTAGGGCTGCGACCGCTTATATACTTTTCTCTATATGTTTTCTCTATATCTTTTCTCTATATCTTTTCTCTATATGTTTTCTCTATATGTTTTCTCTATATGTTTTCTCTATATCTTTTCTCTATATCTTTTCTCTATATCTTTTCTATATACTTCGTTCTTGTTCCCATGCACTTGTGGGCACTTTCGCCAGCATGGATTTTGGGTGCGAAAGAGCGCCTGCCCGCGTCAAGCGTCTGAGCTCTTACCCGATTAGGCCGCCACAATGCATGTACACCTAGGCCGGCGGCCACCGAAAAGTGTTTGCAAGTGGTCCAGTTTATAGCCGTCCTAGACTAGACAAAGGGGTCCAAGCAAAGACTGGGTGGGAGAGCATCGGCCGCCATGCATGCAGTGCAGACACACGATAAAGGTGGGTTACCCTGTGCTTTCTTGTAGTCGAGCCATTCAAGAATGTGGGTGCATCCAAGGTAACACAAGGAGGTAGGCCACATAAGAATCGGTAGGCCGCATAAGAATCGGTAGGCCGCATAAGAATCCGTAGGCCACGCTACCATGGTGAACACACTGAATCAAAACCAAGGGGCTTTTTATTCTGCTGGAGATCTTCGTTCTCCATGACCCCTAGGACCTCGTATTATGGATGGCACTGAAAATGGCACTCGGAGGAATCTTGATGTAAGCAAGAAGTCATGGCAAAGAGGCGCACAATGCATGGTTGCCGCCATAGCAAAGGCATACGTCTGGACCATCACAGACTTCTCTCATGTGGGTTTGTTATGCAGGCAGCCGACTGCCGTAGGTAAAAATGTACAGATAGATAGAGGATGGTAGAAGAAGGTAGCAAATGGTCCTCAGTAGCCTAGTTCTTGCGTAGTTCTAGCCTAGTTCTTAGCAGTTCTAGCCTAGTTCTTAGCAGTTCTTGGAAGCTGAGTCACACCTTAGTGGTGTTGCTAGTGAGCCTTGGCTGTAGTTAGTGTGCTCCTGTTAGTGTGCTCCTGTTAGTGTGCTCCTGTTAGTGTGCTCCTGTTAGTGATAGGAGCACCTCAGAAGTGGTGGCAGAGGCAGATAGACAGAGTTTTGCGGTTCTAGACAGAACAATTCAGACAAAAGAATTGCATTTCTGGCCAGTCAACGGGTGGTATATGCTTTCAGCGTCTCCACACCGTCAGAATACGCACGAACAGTGACTTGCTCGTGCGTGTCGGGCTCCATACAACTCTTATGGTGTGTGGATGGGGATGTTACTTTTTTTGTTTTTATTGACGCATTAATATCATAGTTATTAATGCATTTTTGTACATCAGCTTATTCCAAAACACTTATAATTTTTAAGATTGTTCAATATAATTTCATACCACCCCAATATATCTAAGCAATTACAATGCAAAACAGATACAACAGAAAGTAAACAACGTCTTAATAGAAAAACAACGTCTTAATAGAAAAACAACGTCTTAATAGAAAGTAAACAGGCCAAAATAAGCTTTAATTGGCCCAACTATAAAATATTTAGCAGAACAAAGGTCCCAAAGTCCGATAGACCTGTAAAGCTTAGAGTAGCTAAATTCTCATCCCTCTTTCAGCTGCTCTGTGTAGATTGAAATGACTTAAATCAGTTACAACTTTATGAGTTTTTGGTTTACCGGCCTCGTTTCTAGAATATAATCATTAGTTGACATCTTTTAACGATGCCTTTTTCTTATCAAAGTCTACATCTTTACAAGGTATATTACTACACAATCTGGATTAGCAGCAGTTTCTTAATACCTTCGTATCTACTCATTTATTTTCTACGTAGAAGTGCATCTACTTGACGAGTATCGAGTTTGCGCCGTCTGGCAAGTCTTTCTGAGTGCTAGCCTGAGTTAAAATACGGAATTAAACAATGTGGTTGACGTTCTATATCGCCATTGTATTGTCTCAATTCAGCCTTGACCAGTATATGCTTTGATTTTTTTCTTGGTCATTCTTTGATCCTTCGAACTTCTTTTGACTTTCAGTCAGTAGAGCAGATTGACATCACATAAAAGTTGGATTTTGTAGGCATCGCTTAGTAAGTTCTTGATCCATATCTCCAGAGTTGTTGTGGTTAACTCAGAGTTTAGAGGAAATTGCAACCATTGATTGAATTTCCTTACATAACCATGTATCCTGTAATTGTTGGTCGTTTGATTGATGCATAGCTGGCTCTGAATGGCTGGGATTTGACGTCTTGACTGGACGATATATTGGTCCTAATGTTGAGGTTTAAGGTATCTTAATACCTTCTTTGCTTTTAGAAGCTTCTTTCTGCGGTCTAGGTGTCTTGAGAGTTTCTCCGATGTAATTATGTCAAAACGAACAGTAGCAGCGTAGAGTAGCTTACCAATTATATTGAATTCCAATACCATGTTCACTCTAAGTCGTCTACTTAGGATTAAAATAAAATTAAATCAAGTGCATCACTGAACTTCTATCCCAGAATCAATCACCATATGGTCTTGAGCTTACGCTTATAAATACCAAATCTTTAAATCATTACTTCTAGCATGGATTCGGACTTAGAGGCGTTCAGCCATAATCCAACAGATGGTAGCTTCGGCTCAATGCTTTATCAAACAAAGCCATATACCAATTATCTGAATGAACGGTTCCTCTCGTACTAAGTTCAATTACTATTGTAACAATCCATCAGTAGGGTAAAACTAACTGTCTCACGACGGTCTAAACCAGCTCACGTTCCCTATTGAACAATCCAACGCTTACCGAATCTGCTTCGGGATGATAGGACATCGAAGAATCAAAGCAATGTGCTTTGAACGCTTGACTGCAAGCCAGTTATCCCTGTGGTAACTTTTGCACCTCTAGCCTCAAATTCGGTAAACAAAGGATCGATAGTACACTTTCATGGTGCCTTAGGACATCTGCGTTATTATTTAACAGATGTGCCGCCCAGCAAACTCCCCATAAGACAGTTTCGGAATTTAAAAATGTACAGTAATTCTTTCATTAGCCAAGACGATGGAGGTAGTGGTACTGGCGCTTGCGCTCCCCTTATTCTACACCCTTCATGCCTTTTCACAATGTCAAACTAGAGTCAAGCTCAACTCTTCTTTCCCCGCTGATTTTCCAAGCCCGTTCCCTTGGCTGTGGTCGCTAGATAGGAGATAGGGACAGTGGGAATCTTAATCCATTCATGCGCGTTACTGATTAAATGACGAGGCATTTGGCTACCTCAAGAGAGTCATAGTTACTCCCGCCGTTTACCCCCCTTGATTGAATTTCTTCACTTTGACATTCAGAGCACTGGGCAGAAATCACATTGCGTCAACGTCCTGTGAGCATCGCAATGCTATGTTTTCATTAGACAGTCAGGTTCCCGAAGTCCGTTCCAGTTCTAGTCAGGTCGATTGTCGAGCGAAATGAGAAATTGACAAGTCAAAAACTTTCAGTTTCGACCGACCACTAGAGCCAATCCTTATCCCGAAGTTACGGATCAATTTTGCCGACTTCCCTTCACTAGCTTATTCTATCAACTAGAGGCTGTTAACCTTGGAGACCTGCTGCGGATATGAGTACGACTTTCTGTTTCGTCACATGACTCGTCTTCCTCTGTTGAGTTCTTTGATAGCCTTTGAGCTGGAATAGCATGACCTTTACCATAAACATCCCATAATAAGAGCATCGATCTTTCAAGTGTTTTCATGTAGCCATATCCCGGTGATGTTAATGTAACCACATCCCGGTGATGTTAATGTAACCACATCCCAGTGATGTTAATGCCCAGAAATTGGCTTCTCTAAATCCTCTTTTTGAAGGTCCTGTCAACATTTCCTTTGTTGACACATCTTTGATTATTTCCAGCACTAGTAGATCATCCATAGAGTGCTATGAGACTAAGGACTCTGTCCTTCAATGCATGTCTCATTTTTGGTCTTTGAACCCCATTTATTAATGGGTTCATTTATCACTTGGTTCCAGACATGGAGCTTGCTTTAAGCCATATAGGATTTGTTAGTTTCAAGACAAACTTGGAATCCTTACTCTGGAACCTGGAACTTGTTTCATGTAAATGTCTTCAGGTGGCTTACCATTAAGGAAGCTGTTTTCACATCCATTTGATGGACTAGCATTTTATGGTGTGGCAATAGCAAGAACCCTCACTCTGATAAGAGATGACTGGACAAATGTCTCTTGGTATCAATACCTTCGACTTGTGCAGCCTTTGGCCACTAATCTTGCTTGATTTACCATCTTGTGAAAACCCAACGGCCTATAGGCTTGACATCAGGGGAGACAACTGGGAAACGTTTGGTTTTCGAGACAACTGGGAAACGTTTGGTTTTCCTCGCCTTCATCTCAGCATTGCATGCTTCTTTCCAAAAAACCAGTCATCTGATCTGTGCCCTGCAAAAGATTGAGGAATATGATGTGAAGAGTCGGTACGTTTGCGTGCTCCGGAGAAGATACGTCGGACGTAAACAGTTGTGAGTTAAATGCTTGTTAAAGGGCGGTGTTCAGTGCTCGGTGTTGAAATACTCCGGACTTGATACTTAGGAGTTGACACTTCGGAGATAAATCTCTTTACCGGCTCCAGAACACTTCTTAGGTATATATGAACCCATATTCAAATGATACTTGGTAGACCCATTGACCACTTTCTTTTCTCCATCGACTGCCTTTCTCTTCTGTTCTCTGTTCTCTGTTCTCTGTTCTCTGTTCTCTGTTCTCTGTTCTCTGTTCTCTGTTCTCTGTTCTCTTCAGTCTCTTTCAGCAGTCTTTATGTAGCCACGTCTTGGAGCTTCACCGAATACTGAGCTTTTTCATCGTTCGTGGATAGTGCAAGTGCTTGGAGTGCTTCTGAACACCACAAATGATTTCTTCAAGAGGCGTTTACGTGGACGAGCCAGCTTGGCGTGACTTCGATGCGATGTAGGGTTTGATCAGGTTAATATGGTTCACTGATTATAATGGCGAGGTGGAATCCGGGGCTTATATCCAGTTCCGACCTATTGACTCGGGTCGTTTCACAAACTTCTTGAAGCGGAATGGACATCATGGATTCTACCACGCCCAACAGGAAAACGCCTTCCAACAGCTCTGCCATGGGTGGGTGGGACCATGGAGGTACGCGTTGCACGTGACTCAGCGTTGCACTTCGGTCTCCAGTACCACCGTCGCTCCATGCCAAAAATTCAGCACACACTAGTGACTCCAGCACGGCACCGTCCGGAACATGCATCCTCTCCGCTAAGCATCTTTAGAGCATGTTTTCGTACGGAAAGGATTCAACAAAGGATAGCCATCTCGTCGTCTGTACCCGGGGCCAATCACGTGGATCGTTCGTATCAGGCCACACCTATACAATCTTGATCAAGATCTTTCCCTCGGCCCTATTGGATCTGAGCTTGTCCACAGCGTCTTGGATCGCCGTGGGTGGGTACTCGCTGTCGATAAACACCCGCACATTCTTATCCTCCAAGTTCTTCACACACTTGTCCGGCCACAGCCCCGTGGGCTTGATAAAGACGAGCGAATAGAAGTAAGGGAGCCAGCCAAAGTAGTTGCAGAGCTGCCTCACGCCCACCGCAGCGTTGTCCAAGATGGACGAGAGCGCCGTGCTGTTGGCAAAGCTGAGCTTCTTGTCACCCACGATGGTCACGTAGGAACCGAAGTTGGCCCGGGGCTGGATCACGTGGGTGATGTCCGGGAAGAGGTCGGAGTTGCCGCAGCAGTCGAGCACCACGTCAAAGGGCCCGGATTTCTTGACCGACTCCAACACGGCGCCCAAGATCGACTTGTGCTGTGTGTAGTCGATGACATCCGAGGCGCCGAGCTGCCGGAGGGTGTCTGCCGACCGGCCGGAGCACGTGACCACGATCTCCTCCGCCTGGTAGGCGTTTTTGGCCAACTGCACGTTGTAGCGGCCCACCGCCGTGCCGGCTCCCAACACCAACACCTTGCGGTACGAGTTGCCCTTTTGCACGCTGTCCCACATGATTTGCGCCGTGCCGAACACCAACGGGTACGATGCACCCTCGGCATAGCTCATCCCCGCGGGGATCTTGCGGGCATTGACCCCGGTTGGTTTCTTAGTGTTGATCAAAATGTACTCTGAGACCGTGCCAAGCCCAAACACGTTTTGGTAGAGCCCAGCAATGCGGTCCCCCACAGCAAACCCGGCCAGGGCGGCGCCCGCTCCGAGCGCCACGATTTCGCCGGCGTAGTCACTGGCAAAGCCTTTTTCGCCCCGGAACAACATGGCGTTTTGCGTGTTCTTCAAGATAAGGTCCACGGGGTTGAGTGCAGCGTAGTGCACCTTCACCAAGATGTCATGCTCCGAGGGCACACTGTAGACGCCGTTGCTAACGTCCACGGGGAGGGTATCGGTTTTCCACTGGAAGGGCGAGTCCTTGTTGGTGTACTTGATGGCCTTGAATTCCAACATCGCTCAATAAACAGATATCAAAAGGAATATAACGAAGACGATCTCGATGAACTTAATTGAACACCTTGAAATGAACTTCAATTGGATGTGACGGTTTGTGGCAACATCTGACGATATAGCAACTCTGCGCGAAGGCGTCTTTAGGCGACGTGCATGGAAAGTCATATCATCTCAGTGCTGAACTGAAGGTACTGATACTGATACTCTGCTGCAAGTTGGCAAAGCTAGCCCTGTCAGTAGGAGCATCTCCAGTTTTGAGAGCTGAGAAAATTTGAAGTAGGTCTTTAGAGCATTTGAAGTAGGTCTTTAGAGCGTAATACAAAGCACAGATTTCTGTCTTGGTATTCACAAGGCTCAATGCTGAATCACAGCCAATGCATCTGGAGCCCAAGAGACTCTAGTGGCCACCAGAAACTTAGAGCCCCTAAATGAGTTTGAATTGATTTCTGGGGCTTTACCGAGTTGGACCAGGTGGGTCGTGCCGAGTCCAGTTTCCCGTGATGCACGGGTTCGGTCTTTATATGCGCGCGTGTGTTATCTCTCCACATCCATGAACAGGCTCGACGCAGACCGCAATGCGTTCCTGAAGTTGGGCAAAGCTCTAAGCGACCGCCACTCTGAAGAGCTCTCGGTTCAGCTCTCAGTGTTCCAATCGGCCTTGGTCAACTTTGCCCACGAAAACGCCGACATCATCAAGAAAAACCCGGAGTTTCGCCGCAAGTTCACCCTCATATGTGAGCTGATCGGCGTGGATACTCTCGAGCTCGTGATGTTGGCCGAGAGCAAGGCTAAAAAGTCGGACGTGCTTGTTGCTGCCGTGGCCATTCGAATCGTGGAGATTTGCAGGGAAACCAGAACCATCAACGGTGGCTTCATCTCCTACAAAGAGCTCATGTCCAGACTCATTGAATGCGAAAGCATGCCAGTGGACATCTCGCAGGACCACCTCGACAAGGCTTTGGCGGCTATGGCCGAATTGGGGAACGGCTTTGAAGTCGTCTGCATCAACCGCAAAAAGTGGGTCAAGACCCTGGGCTTCACGGGATCTCTGGGCATCTCCAGCGACCTGAAAAAGGTTTATGAATTGTGTGAGTTCATGGGCGGATATGTGACGCTCCGCCTCTTGGAAGATAACTATAACTGGGACACTGTTCGGGCGAAATCCGTCATTGACGAAATGATCATGAACGGATTCTTATGGGTGGACAAGCAGGGGCCTGCAGGCGAGGTTCAATTCTGGGAGCCGTCATGGATATCGAAGTGATTTTTTTTCGATTTCCACGCTACCTAAATGAAAATCACATCGAAGCGATCTCGTCAAATCAAGGCATGCCGATCATTGGGGAATCCTGGCCTCATAATTAGGGCCCCTAACCATATCTAATTTAAGGCATCCAATTGATCTCTGGTCTAATTAAAATTCATAACGGATATCAACACTGAGCTGTCTTCAGTCGTCAATCTCAAGCTTTGGCGCAGGACGTATCTGCCGTCTTTTCTGATCGAGGATTGTCGAGCCAAGAATGGTCTTTCTTGACTGATCAAAATTTGCAAATTTCCAAGCGAGTTGCTTCCCAAATCTTGCATTCCCAGGTTAACGATAGTTTGAAACCCTAGGAGCCAAGTAAAGGGTTCTGGTCTTGATTGTTGGTAACCTTACTCCACCTTCTTTGTCACGTGGGTGACTTGATCATCCCATACGTTTTCACACACATCCCAGATCATCCAGTCGTACCAGCCAAGGTATGCAGGAAAAACCGTGACCAAATGCCACAAGGAATGGGCGTCCACCAAGTCAAAGAAGAAGGGCGCAAAGTCAAAGATCTCAAGCGACATGCCCATGATCACAACGCCGCAAAGCAAGAGCGGGTAGAGCGAATAGAGTTTTGCCGACCGCGAGTAGAAGCTGCCGAGGATGATCTGCCGCGGCTGGATGTAGTTTAAGTGCGCCACATTGATTGCCTTTTCGCTCTGTTCTTCCTCCAAGTACTTGCTGTAGAGCGAGTAGCATGTCAAGCCCCACATGATGTTCTGCAAAACGCCCACCAAGATGTTGGCCCGCATGTTGTAGGTGTACAGCCAGTCGGTCTCAAGCCGGTGGATGTGGGCCGTATAGGCCAGCAAGCAGGCCAAGCCCAACGCCCGAGCCTGCCATTTGCGTGTGGGCAAGTACAACATGAAGTACCGGTAAGAGATGCTGTAAAAGCCGGCGAGCACCGTCATCCCCGCAAAGTAATAGTCGAGTTTCTCCGTCACGAGAAAGTCCCGCACATGAAACACCGCCGAGCTGATCCACGCGCACATGGTGATGAACGCCACCAATCGGATGTTTCCGAGCGACGAGTTAAGCGCCCCCTGCAACCTCTTCAGAAACTCCGAGCCCTTCAGAAGCTCCATAGCCTTCTGGGACTTCATGGCCCTACCGACCTTGATAAACCCAAGAAAGTGCGGCACAAAGTTTGCCATTGAAAGCAACGTCGACACAAATTCCTGCGCGCCCAAGACCCGCAAAAAAGGCCACTTGCCGTGGAATTGCAACACCTCCTCGCCGGCGGCTTTCCGCTCCTGTGTGACGATTCTTTGGCACTGGTAGTCACAATTGGACTTGCAGTCCCATAAAAGGGCCTTCATATAGCCGCTCAAGTGCCAGTCGAAATGCCACGACGGCTCGTACCGGTGGAAGTGATGGTTTTTCTTCTGCAAGGCCTCTCGGAATTGCTCTTGCATGATGTAATAGGGGTTGTTGTAACACGTGATCTGCTGGCATTGGTAGAGGCAATCATCGAAATCCTGCAAGTTGTCGCCAGGCGAGGCCAAGGCTAGCTGCGACACCAGAAATAGAGCGTATATGCAAGGGAGAACATGCATGTTGCTGTGGAGGAGTATTGTCTGGTGCGATCTGTACCGGAATATGAGGGGCGTGCGAAGCTCAGGGCCGGTGCACGGGTGTTTTCTCCGTGGCCTCTGCCCACACCTGTTCCGGCCCTACCACAGCATCCGCACAACACCGTCTCCTCTTGGCTGCACACTACCCGGCTCAGTACTGACAGACGGCCGGCGAAGTTTTGTGTGCATTGCAGACCAGCATCGGGGTAGTTACCGGAAGTCCTGTATGCAGCGCCCCATTCAAGAATTGATAATGGAACTGAACTGGGAAAGGGTGTGGGGCACAGGTATCGAATCGGAAAAGAAGCGACTAGGGGCACCTAATAAGGAAACAAGCGACCGGCGGGTCACCCAATTAGAACAATAGAGGGGGCGGCACCCAATTAGGAAGAGAGCGATTGGCGGAGCGCCGTGGTCACGTGGCCGCGGCTGCGTGATGACAGGGGCGGCAACTTCCTCTTTTGGCGCGCACTGATAAGTTGTCTATATAAGCCCATGCCCACGCACCCCCGTTTTGCAGCATTAGTCACCATGTCGCCCTCATCAGTACAGCAAGAAACCACGCGTGGGTCGCACAATATCGCCAAGGGCTTGCCACATCCGTTCCCCATTCCTCAATTCAAGGACAAGCTCCAAGAAAGGAAATGGGCGAAGCAGCGCATGGCTGCGGCGTTCCGGGTGTTTGCCCGAAAAGGATACACCGAGGGCGCTGCCGGTCACATTTCGTTAAGGGACCCCGTAGATCCCAACACGTTTTGGATCAATCCGTTGGGAAAGCACTTTGGGCTTATCAAGGCCAGCGATTTGGTGCACTGTGACGCCAAAGGCAACATCTTGCCCGACGGGCCGCAGCACGCTATTAACGCCGCAGGATTTGCCATCCATTCTGCGGTGCATGAAGCCCGGCCGGACGTGATTGCCGCTTGCCACACCCATTCCACGTATGGAAAGGCGTACTCGGCATTGGGAAGGCCCTTGGACATGATCAACCAGGACGTGTGCACGTTCTATAAGAGCCACAGTGTGTATAGCAATTTCGGGGGCGTTGCGGTGGAGGCAGAAGAGGGCGTTGCCATTGCGGAGGCGCTCGGTGACGGCAAGGGGGTGATCTTGCAGAACCACGGGCTCTTAACCGTGGGCACCACGGTCGACGAGGCTGCGTACCTCTTCACGTTGATGGAAAAGAGCTGCGAGTGCCAATTATTGGCTGAGGCCGCATTGAGGCCGGGCGAGAAGTTGAAGATTTGCGGTGACGACGAGGCCACCTATACAGAGAGATTGCAGGGTGACGGCGAGTCGCTCTTCGGAGACTTTCAGCCCGACTACGAGATGGAGCTCTATTATAACGATGATTTCTTGCAGTAACATGGTTCGAGTTCGACCTGAAATCAGAGTTCAGAGAACTGCAGAGAACCCGCCTAGTTACTGGAGTCGGCTATAGCATCAGAGACTCAATAAATCGGCTAGTTCAGGCTAAGGCCCATGTCTCTAGTTGTGATGAGTTGATGTGATGAGTTTTTGCTTTCAGCCATTTTGAAGAGTGAGTTGACTTAAGAGTACATCACTCCATCGTTTAACAATTGTCCAGTGGCTTAGAGTCATGATCGTTCCTCTACTCTAATACCCAACAAATGAAGCCATGTTCTAACTGGTAGATGCGAACCAAATCCGCCTCTCCCACCATCCTATTAGAGTTGGCGGAGAACATCGGAAATAGAAGTATACAGCCGTAACTTTGGGTCGTGCACAACTCAACATGAAGAATGTCCTGCACAGGACACCCTCTGTTCAAAGGACGAACCAGGAAATGACCCACATGGGCAGTTTGAATGATCTTACTCTATCCAAGTGCACTCAGGAGGTGTCTAGGGTCTGTGTGCAATGATGTTTCATTATATAACAGAAGCCGGAATACAGCCTGTGTCCTCTTGAGTATCACAGAGGGTAGTGCAAGTTCCAAGAATCGGCGACCTCCCCAAAGCGGCCAGGCCCAGGCATGATAGTCTAAGCCATTCGACCCCTTAGGGCTTGGCTATGGGTGCAGCCTAATTAGGAGAGTACAATATGAGCCTCATATGACAACCGTTTCAAAAATGCAGCCAAGTTGGGTGCATGGCGCAGGGCGCTGCTACAGTGTTTCACAAAATCCCTCAATCCAGACTATAAAAGGGGATGATCCCCCTGGATCACACACGTTATTTTCAAGCCCAGACCCAACTCCAGAATCCCGTTTCAGACTAGAGTATTCAGAAGTCATTGTTTCTCAGTCGATCTCTAGACTAGCGCAGGATTTAGATGGACAGACTCTGCTCGATTAAAGATGCAGCTAGTGCTCCATTAAAGATGGAGCCTCTAGTGTTTAGATAGAAGTTGTTAGTTTGGTGCTAGATTAAAGATGCAGCCTCTAGTGTTTAGATAGAAGTTGTTAGTTTGGTGCTAGAATAGAGATAGATTTTAGTGCTAGATAAAGGTGGTTGACTCTAGTGCTCAAGTATTGATGCAAAGAAACCCAAGTGCTATAGTCAAGATGGCTGACTAATGCTAATCATCAAGATACGAACTGCTTGACGAAGCGGGCGACACCCTGTTCAAAGCGGGTGTAGCCCCTCGATAATTGTGCGTCCAATGTCACTTCATTACTCACTATACCTAAACAACCAACGTTTGGCGGTATCTTCACCTGCACCATGGTGGATATACTCTTATCTGGCTTGGCTTTCCTGTGACTATACAATGTGGATTGACTCCGGGTGGTGCTATGATCACGGCCACTGCTGGTCCCACTGCAACACGGCCACTGCTGGTCCCACTGCAACACGGCCACTGCTGGTCCCACTGCAACACGGCCACTGCTGGTCCCACTGCAACACGGCGCACGTGGGTGACCGCCTTGTGCATTTCTTCCATGGCGGAGTATACCCCCATCAACAGGCGGCTGTTTCTTTGTTTGTTTCAAGAATCAAGCTTGCAAAGCCTCTGACGGGCGGAATTAGAACCATAAGCTCTGCATGCTCACCGGTGTAATTCGAAAGAATGGAGCACTCGAAGGATACAGATTTGCAGCGCTTTTCTTTTATTGTCCAAAATTCAATGGACCGATCCCCAGCATTCAAAATGCATTGTCAAATCTTCATTTCTTTGCGAGGTTCTCCGCACAAATTTTTGGTTCAGACTTCCAGCAAAGCCATTGGTTGCATTTGCGGCCGACCAAGACGAAAGTGGGGGTGCCATAGAAAAACGCTCCGTGAAAGAAAGACACACGTGCGTCGAAGAAGGCCGACATCGACGCCTTGGGTTTGGGAAGTGGTGGTGAATTCTCTTGCGTGTTCTGCACAGGGGACACCGCCTTTCAGAGACAAGTTTCGAAGGCCCCGATCCAGCCAATGCAGCATTCACTATGTATTTGATTACTGCCAGTGACCATCATAGGAACCCAAGGACCAGCGAATTCCATGGCCAGTATAATCAATGTTTATTCTGGGTAAGGGCAAGTTGTCAGCAACATAGGGGCGCCATGTGCAGGTCGTGCAGAAGTTTGCACCTCACCATGGCAGCGCCCCAATTGGTAGTCTGGTCCCTCAAAAGTGGCGTGGAATCTGGAGGATGGATGGGTTCTTGCCCGAGAGGCGCATCTAGTCAGGTCATACTGCATCTTGCACACAACACACCAAACACTGACTACTAAACCTGAATACTCCTGAATACTCCTGAATACTCCTGAATACTCCTGAATACTAAACACTAAATACTGTGTATACTGCATATATTGTATTCAAAAAGCACAATGCCTATGGCTTTGGTTCCTGTATAGCTTTAGCGGAATAATATTTAGTGTTGCGTCAAGGATGCCAGGGCTGCAGGTACGCCGGCGTGTCAGTGTCTGCAGGTACGTTCATGCAGATAGTGCCCTGCATTTCCATGCTTCCGCGCACTACATATTATTGGCCTTTCCCGAATTTACGAGTCAACTGGAACAGAGTCACACATCCAGAAAGTCGGCGACGGCGTAAAAACTAGGATGGCACATGGTTCGCCGGCCGCGTCGGTTCAGGCCGGTTTTCACTGTGCATATGCTTGCGCCGTGAGCCCCTCAATTTCCTGTCTTTCAACGCAGTGGGGATTCCGCGCATGATGCTGCCTCGTTTGTCATTTTAGAGCGAGCACAGAACCCCTGGGTATTAGTATCTACAAATTGCGCGTCGGGGCTCTTGAGGTCCGCCCGGTGTGCAGTCTGCAGGACACCCGCGGTCTCGTTATTGGCCGCGAATGGTGCGTCACACCAGGGCTCGCAACTCCCAGGGTCTTGCCGATTAACATCAACAGGTATTGCACACAGTAAGGAGATGCGCCATGCAACCGCCATCAACGCCTCCACTGCCAGCAATTCGCTGTTCCTGCAGGTAACAACACTCGCCGCCCGGTGCACGCCCATTACCTTGCCTGATTACTTATCGCCTCACTAGCCAAGATTCAACCCAACATTCTCTGTCCCCTCTGATCTGTTTATTGTTGCTATTTGGAGACATGACATCAATAATTGTGTATATTGCCTCGATGTATTGTACATACCCTGCCCTCTGTACACCCATACACTGAAACAGCTCTGATACATTGGTACATGGTAAATGCAGTACTGAAACACTCTTAATACAAGCTGAAACGGTGCTCCGTCTTGCGTTGGTTGCTTGCAGAGTTTTTCCTGCACGACAGATCCAACAATGAAATCGGCCGATACAATTGAACGTTTAGAGTCTTGTGTGCAGTCACTAGTATTCTTGCAAGCATTCCGTGCATTGAATCACACCATTTACTAAGGCGGTGGTTTTGACCCCTGTGCTTTGACTTCTTTCAAGAATGGCTGTTTTAGGCTCAACCGTTTTAGAGACGCTACATGCATCAACCTCAAACATGATCGTTATGATATGAAACATTCCTCTTACTTGCATTGCGTCTCAAAGTAGAAACATGTAGGCATGCTGGGATAGGGTTCCTTGTAGGGGCTGATACGACCGCTGATGTGCTTAGATAATCCAGGTTTGATCTGCTCACCATTCCAAAAGGGCAAGTGAGGCGAGATAAGTAGCCCGACTAACGACGTGGCGAAGAGTGAGATCTGCACACACAGATTAATGCATGCGGGCTAACTTCAAGGCGCCTTAGTGAATCCCGAGCATCAAGCTAATTGGTCTATTCCGGCTCAAGCAATACAAGCAGGCTTCCATTCTACATGTGTATGTCACTGCGCGGCATGGCGGGCCTCGGAAAAGCGTGCGACAGGTGCGTGCGGCCGCGCACGTTGGTTTGCGGCGTGGCGTCTCGCTGCATTCTCCTGCAAGATCCCCCGTGCACGTAGTCGGCAGAGCTGGCGGCATACCGTACTAGTGGTCTGCTTTCCTAGCGTGCACAAGGGTGTTTCGAGCCCTGCCGGAATTACGAGCCGCCAGCACCTCTTAGTAACGAGATTGACCCGATGTGCACTTCTTTGGGCGTAACATGATCCCACTCAGACCAACAGCTTTAGTTTCAGCTACAGATCAAGATTCGGTGGAGTGCAGAGTTCTACTGGGCGTTAGCCTGAGAAAGCGTGTGCATTAAAAGCGGGCAGCGCGTTGGCGCACTCCCAACTGCTTTTGACCGGCCGGTCCTAAAAATCCCGCTTGTAGCCCGTGATCTTCGAAAAAACCTATACTTTACGAGCGGATGATTCCGCCGAGTGTTTGGTTGAGGCAACTGGGACAACCGGTATCGCCTGGGAGCTGCAGATGTGCACGACGTCGGCGCCCCTGCATACACCTCCGGCTTATGCATCCTTAAGTATAGAAGGGCTACACATTTTCTGCGAGTGCAGCGTTAATGCGGAGGTCCGGCGCTAATCGAGTAAGTTCTCGAGGGTGAGCAATCAAAACCAGAGCACTTGTTCCCTCTTGAACAATTCTTGAACTAAGGAGCAAGTCTTTTTTATGCATGGATTCTCCGACCCGCAGCTAATTCCGTTCATAGCGGTGAATAACGTGCATGAATAAGGTCGCCCGACGCCCCACCCGGGGGTGTACCGTTTCAAAATCGGTAATAAGGTTGGGACGGGCACGAGCCTGACATGCATAAAGGTGCATAAGCTCATACAGCATATGCAATTATGGCGTTGTGGTTGCCTTGGCTGTAAAAACTATATAAGTCGTGGATAATCCCTGTTCTCTACTAATCCTTAGTTCTTTCACGCATGAGGTTTTTGAACATAGCTCGTTTCGTGGCCTTTTCGGCCATTACCAATGTCGCCTCGGCAGTCACTGGCTGTCGGTTTGAAACCACAGAAAGCGTTGGTTTCAAAGCAAGATTTTTCGATTATCCCATATTCGACTTGGGTGCCAACGACGCAAAAGATTTTTTCGTTGATGGCTACATGGATCATGGCGGCCAATTCGCTGCCGCCGACGGAATCACTGATATTTATCTTAACGGTGGAATTGACTACCTCAAAGGTACTCAATACGGAGAGATCTACGGTGTCAACATCACTGCCTCCAACTTTTCCGTGGAGCTCACGGGTTACTTCTACGCTCCCGAGACAGGTGACTATACTTTCACATTAAGCGCCGACGATGGATTCGGTGAGTTCATTGGCAGCATCGGAAGCTGTTGTTATGACGTCACCCAAAGTGTTACCCCGGTTGCTCAATTCTCCGGCACTAAGGGGGGTAGCTTGACTTACGTGATAGGCGCCGTTGTCACCAACGACGTTACGGTTTTCATGGAGGAAGGCTTGTACTACCCGGTTAAACTTGTCTACGTGAATGAAATGACTCAATGGAAATTGTTTTCTAAGGTCAAATATCCTTCCGGAAAGGAGGTCAACGATTTTCAAAACGTCTACCAAATTTCTACGGAAGAACAAACTTGTCCCAGAACTACCACTACCTACACTTCCATGACCAACTCCCAATTTTCAACCCCGGGGACTTATACCCCCACCGACTGCGACATTGTTGCTACTTGCACCGTGGCTGTTGTCACCCCAAGCCATACTACCACCACCACTACTGTGACAACTGACAGTACTCACTCTATTCCAGGAACTTTCACTCCTTCTGACTGCCTGAATGTTGAGACTTGTACTGTCACTGTTGTGCCACCTCACACCAGTACTGTGCCAACTGACAGTACTCATTCTATTCCAGGAACTTTCACTCCTTCTGACTGCCTGAATGTTGAGACTTCTTCTGTCACTGTTGTGCCACCTCACACCAGTACTGTGCCAACTGACAGTACTCATTCTATTCCAGGAACTTTCACTCCTTCTGACTGCCTGAATGTTGAGACTTCTTCTGTCACTGTTGTGCCACCTCACACCAGTACTGTGCCAACTGACAGTACTCATTCTATTCCAGGAACTTTCACTCCTTCTGACAGCCTGTATGTTGAGACTTCTTCTGTCACTGTTGTACCACCTCACACCACTACAACAGTGACTGTGCCAACTGACAGTACTCACTCTATTCCAGGAACTTTCACTCCTTCTGACTGTCAAGACATCAACACCTGCACAGTGACTATTGTGACACCACAGCATCCAGTGTCAAGTAAGACTCCATTATATCCCAATGTTACCTCCTCATACACTCCGTTGACCTCGACTCCAGTTCCTATTCCAGGCTCGTCGGTCCCTGGCTCTAGTGTTCCAGCATCTAGTGTTTCTAGCACGAGTGTTTCTAGCTCGAGTGTTTCTAGCACGAGTGTTTCTAGCTCGAGTGTTTCTAGCACGAGTGTTTCTAGCACGAGTGTTTGTAACACGACTGTTTCTAGCACGACTGTTTCTAGCACGACTGTTTCCAGCACGAGTGTTTCTAGCACGACTGTTTCTAGCACGACTGTTTCTAACACGACTGTTTCCAGCACGAGTGTTTCTAACACGAGTGTTCCTAACACGAGCGTTCCTAACACGAGTGTTCCTAACACGAGCGTTCCTAACACGAGTGTTCCTAACACGACTGTTTCTAGCACGAGTGTTTGTAACACGACTGTTTCTAGCACGAGTGTTCCTAACACGAGTGTTCCTAGCACGAGTGTTTCTAACACGAGTTTTTCTAACACGACTGTTTCTAGCACGAGTGTTCCTAACACGAGTGTTCCTAACACGACTGTTTC
>NKZV01001124.1:0-23634 GCA_002370175.1 Metschnikowia colocasiae
TTATGATGTTTCATATGACAACTTCTACATAAAGGTATTTGTTTACGTTTTCTTTTACTCATTATTAAGATCAGATTTATCTAACTTCAAATCCTTAAGTTTTCTGACATGATGCATTTCAACTCTATATTCACTAGAACATACACTACAAACATTATCTATTGAAGCCATAGAAATATCAGTAGAAAATAATGAAGGTACATTATTAGTAACTCCCAAAGTAGTACATAAAGGCAATCCTCCAGATTTAAGATTTCAGAATATTGAATTCTAATAAAAGTTGGTGTGAAACATTACGCCATTTGGTTTGAAAGACTGCGAAGGAGTACGAAACTTTGAATTATTGGTTTGTTTAATTTTGCTAGTGCGGTTTGAATCGTTGTCTTGGTTCGAAACATTTGTCGCGCTGGTTCGATTAGTTTTGAAAAACACTGTACACCACTTTACTGCTCCTTTCCTACTCCTACAAACATACTCCTACAAACATACTCCTACAAACATACTACATACTACATACTACATACTACATACTACATGCTACATACTACATACTACATACTACATACTACATACTACATACTACATAACAACATACTAACATACTACATACTAACATACTAACATACTTAGACCCCCGATGGGTAACGCACTACCCATCAGGATCAGATAAAGCCTACGCTGCTCAAGAATCTTCTAGAAGGGAGACATGGGAGTAGAACGAGCTCCACTGCGGCACTCGAACAGCCGAACGTCGGGCTGTTCGCCTATATATAGACCCCGGGATCCCCCTTGTAAGGAGGCATCAACGAACAAATATACTGATTTACAAAGTACCGAACGTTATCAAAGAATCTAACACATACTAACATACTACATACTACATACTACATACTACATACTACATACTACATACTACATACTACATACTACATACTACATACTACATACTACATACTACATACTACATACTACATACTACATACTACATACTACATACTACATACTACATACTACATACTACATACTACATACTACATACTACATACTACATACTACATACTACATACTACATACTACATACTACATACTACATACTACATACTACATACTACATACTACATACTACATACTACATACTACATACTACATACTACATACTACATACTACATACTACATACTACATACTACATACTACATACTACATACTACATACTACATACTACATACTACATACTACATACTACATACTACATACTACATACTACATACTACATACTACATACTACATACTACATACTACATACTACATACTACATACTACATACTACATACTACATACTACATACTACATACTACATACTACATACTACATACTACATACTACATACTACATACTACATACTACATACTACATACTACATACTACATACTACATACTACATACTACATACTACATACTACATACTACATACTACATACTACATACTACATACTACATACTACATACTACATACTACATACTAACATACTATGTAAAAGTGATAATTCCTCTTCCGCTTCGAACTTATGTGAGTCCGGTTCACCATAGATCAACCAAGGAGTACAGTCCAGGGTAGGACGAGGTCTATACTCTAAAGATCTCATGGTGTCGTCAAGGTAGGTAAACACTTCCTTATCAGTGTTAATATCAGGCAGAGAGTTCTCTGCCGTGTCAGGATCCTCAACAGCTACACGAGCACTTCTTATGGGTCTGGTTGAGGGAGCCATCGTAGTATAATGATCCCAGGGTTAACTTGATTACTTTCATAAATATAGGCGTTAGCCCCTTCCTTTTATATTGGAGTGGACCTTCCCCCTTGTCCTCCACAAATGTGGGGTAGTGTGCATACACACATGGAGACAATTAGATCTGGAGTCCTTTAACCCTCACTTAGACATCTGTCTAAGTGCCGTGTCTAATTTGCTCACTCTCAGTCTTTGTCCTCCAACATACTACATACTACATACTACATGCTACATACTACATACTACATACTACATACTACATACTACATACCAACATATGATGCCAGAATGCAGCAGTGAGCTGTGTAGCTGTATGGAGAGCTGACTCGACTTCCTACTGAACAGCCTCGCCCAGACCCACACGTGATAAACGGCAGCCGTGATAAACGGCAGCACGTGTTGGAGCCATCGTAGCATTGCTCATAGAATCGGCCCAACCGCCCAGGTAGGGTACCACCCTCAGACCCAAGCGCCGCCTAAGTGCATATTTCAGCATGCATACTCGCTTAGAGCCCCTCGCCCACAGACGAGACTATTCAAACCGCCAATCAAACACTAAGACGCTATTTAGCACTCGATCTAGACAATGAGCTAATGATGGGTACTACGCGTACACCGAACACTCCCAAGAACTCACTCTAAGACCATGTACGCTGAGGAGCTAGATACTTTGAACATTGCACTCGGATCACAGAAAATGCACTCGGATCACAGAAAATGCACTAGGATCACAGAAAATGCACTCGGATCACAGAAAATGCACTGAAGATCACATTGCACTCTAAGACCAACACTTTGACCCTTTATGTCACTACAGAGTCTCACCTTATGTTATTAGGTCTCTGTCTCACCTTATGTTACTAGGTCTGTCTCACCTTATGTTATTAGGTGTTTGCAGTGGGAAGCTTTGGAGTCAGCTTTGGAGTCAGCTTTGAGTCAGCTTTGGAGTCAGCTTTGAGTCAGCTTTGAGCCAGCTTTGAGTCAGCTCTGTAGATGATGTACTTGTAAGTTTAGCGGGGTTGTGGAATCCTGTGAGCAAGGAATGTGCACATTTGATTCATTGTCCCGGCTTCAAACTCTATACTACGCTATTGTATTACGTACTATCAATATAGCTACGTACTCACAGTACTAGCTTCAATTGTAAGCACTAGGTAGCAATTTAGGTACTCCCAATTGCATGCATTGGTGCTTGACCAGCTGTTTATTTGCATCCTGAAGGAAACTGTTAGACCCCCGATGGGTAACACACTACCCATCAGGATCAGATGAAGCCACGCTGTTCGAAAGTCTTCTGGAAGGGAGACATGGGAGTAATAATGGGCTCTACCTCGGCATTTGAACAGCCGAACAGCCGAATGCCGAGCGATTCGCCTATATATAGACCCCGGGATTCCTCTTGTAAGGAGGCATCAACGAACAAATACATGGAACTACAAAGTACTAGACGTTATCAAAGAATCTAACAGAAACCAGGTTTTATTGGCCAGACCATGCTTATCAGCATTGTTGTAGAGGCTTGTTACTGCTGGATGGTCGGCGTTCACGGTGGTCCAGTGTGGCTGTATATCTTCTAGGTCTTGTGCTAGTAGAGAACAGCAAGGTATAACTAGGTAAACGATACTATTATCGTGTATGGTACCACTATCATACTACCAAGGTGCTAAGTGTTGTACTAAGAAACTAACATACTAACATGGTACTAAGGTTACCAAGTACTACGTAATTGAGGTGATGACTGCTTATAGGTCGATATCAGAACATACCGTGTGTATACTACACCGTCAAGGTCTAGAAACTGCTGACATTGCTGACATTGCTGAGCATGTCGAGGAAGGCTTGTAGTGCATTTCCGGTACCCAGTACGCACTGGGTGCTGCCGAGACAAGCGGACGTACCATTCCTAAGACTAGCTCGACTTATCGAATTTCCACAAAAGAATGTGGTAAGAGGCGAGAAAGTACTCCTTAGATCTACGTAGCCGAGTGTAGTTCTCAGACAGTTCAGACAGTTCAGACAGTTCAGACAGTTCAGACAGTTCAGACAGTTCAGACAGTTCAGACAAAGTCTACATCGAGATGGGTGGATCCTGCAAAGACTGGCCATGTTGGACCACATCCTTGAAGACTCGTGCTTGGAGTCCCCATGGCGTCGGGAAATAAGAGCATCGGGTCGCGCGGGCACAAGCCGTTCAAAGTACGCTTTCTTGAGTCGGTGAGGCTGACACATGTATTCAGTACCGTCAAAGACGCAGCATAGTTCTTGGACAAATGCCACCTTCAGGTCTCTTGAGTGGGATGTAGCAAGTTGAAAACGACAGTACTCAGTCTACCATCCAGTCATAAGGCCTAGCGGTGGGTGCTCACCTCTGCCGTACTTCGGGCTGGTGGAACCATCCGCCCTACCTACATCTGGACTACATGGACTACATCAGACCTCTCATCTTGCCCCGTGTGGTGTAGGTGTTTGGGAGTGGTGCCATGCAGGACGTCCGCCGGCTGCTAATCCTGCAGACGCACTTTGCAACCTCCGCATGGCCCAAGCGCATATCCAACAGTGTTCTCTGCTGGATCCGCTGCAATGTGGAACGTAAGGCACAAGACTGTTTAGTGTGCTACAATGAAGGCAGTGAATCACCGACCAAAGACATCTACGTCGAAGACAAGTAAATCACCATTACAAGTGATACACGTGGACCTTTGTGACGATAGGTGTCCACATCTGTAGCACAGACTTTTTAACGATTGTTGATCATTACACAAGATATGTGCATACCACTGAAAAGCGAGGCGTGGTTTTGGTAAAGAAATTCATTCAGCTAGCCATTTTGATGCGAAGAATGAGGGACAGTGAATAACTGCTCTATTCCTAGTTCATTACAGAACTCCACGAGCTTTCCACCCGTCCCCTCCATTGTCCGATCAATTCTGTGGTATAATACCGTTTCTGAGATTTGTTTGGCAACGACCACGGATAGCGGCTAACAGCCTGGCCAGACACTAAAACGAGATCCTCGGAAACGTTCTCCTCGGAAACGTTCTCAACCTATACTGTGATCATAGATAGCCTATCATCCGAGAGCGAATTAGCGTCCTAGAAATCCAGGTCTTGGCATTGACGTGCATGAACCCAAGGAGGTACCCGGAAACGGCAACCCAGCATCGCTGATAGTCCGTGCATGATATCCGATACATGTTTCAAGATATCCCGCACTCCTTATGTTTCAGGAAATCCCTCAAGGATGACTATATAGATTAGTTGCCCTGGATAAATCCCTGCGATTCTCTCGCCATACCATCCTAATATTCTTTTATTAGAACAGTGTTTTTGTTCTAACACGCTAGCACCAACTAAAGAAGAATGAGAGGCCGGCAAGGGGCCACCATCTATACGGGCGACGGTAAGTTGCGGTCGTGAAAACCAAGAACTCCTTGAACCAAGAACTCCTTGAACCAACTCCTTGAACCAAGAACTCCTTGAACCAAGAACTCTTTGCTAAATTATACAAATATAGACAGTCCAGTTAAGGTTATCCACGATAACCTATAAATCTTATGGGTGAGCCCTACAGAGTAGCCGTTCAGAATATCACACAACCTCAACACCGCTTCATTGTTCCTGGAAACATCCATCAATTGATAGCTGTTAGAAGTAGTCTTGAATACCGGAAGCCAGGTCACATAAAACCAACACCAACATCCTGACAAAAGTCAACACCAACCTGATATCATTTCCCCGAAGCAGGGAGAAATGAATCGCGAATATCTTTATAGATCTATTATAATTTTAAGGATTATGCTTTTATTGACTTTTTGGTTCAGAACGCGTGGTATAGGAATAGGTATAGGTAGGTAGGTCTAGGAATAGGTATAGAAATAGGTAGGTATAGAAATAGGTATAGAAATAGGTATAGAAATAGGTAGGTAGGTCTAGGAATAGGTAAAACAGGTGTAGGTATAGAAATAGGTAGGTAGGTATAGCTACTGGTAGGTCTGTCAGCTACAGGTAGGTCTGTCAGCTACAGGTAGGTACAATTATAAAATAGTATAATGTATGCATAGATGCACCCACCTGTACTTCTGCTCTCTCTAAAACTGGTCTTAGCTTCATCATTTTCTGTACTGTCCCTTCCCAGTGCTCCAGAGTTGGAGGTGCCAGTTTCGACATTCGCATCCAGTATTTAACCTAGCCTATCAAGCTTAAGGGCAGACAACGGAGTCCAGCGAAAGAAATACACGGGAGATCAGATACGAAGGAAAACACCCAAGAGAGCACGCAAACGCAGGTAAACACTCGGATACCCAAAAATGGTGTTTTGGACTGTGAAGGTAACGTGCCAACCTTTTCATTAACAAGAGTAGCACCTTCTCACGGAGCTTTTAACCTAACCAGGTTTTCTCCGCAATCCCATTTATAGACATGTAGTCAATGAATGAAAAAAAGTAGCAGAGCATTGCTCAACCGGGACTCATGGATTGAAACGTCTACAGTCTTATTCAGTTCTTTAGTGCTTTGAGAACTGATCTCGTGAGTCTATTGAGTCTGCGTCTATTGCGTCTAGTTTCTTGAGTTGTAGTTTCTAGATTTTCTAGTTTCTTGAGTTCTAGTTTCTTGAGTTGTAGTTTCTAGATTTTCTAGTTTCTTGAGTTCTAGTTTCTTGAGTTGTAGTTTCTAGATTTTCTAGTTTCTAGATTTTCTAGTTTCTAGATTTTAGACCCCCGATGGGTAGCGCACTACCCATCAGAAGAAAGCCTACGCTTCTCGATCAAAGGTGAGAAGAGGGGAAAGCCGAATAGCCGAGCCACAGCCCCTATTTGATAGGAGTCGGAATATCCCCGTAGCTATCGACCGGAGCTATCGGTACTACCCTATTCGGTACCTGATCAGCGCCGATACGGCCGCGGTCCGAAACCGGAAGGGAGCAGCTACCGTACCTTAGCTTGATTGCTCCATTGCTTTGACAAGCCACGGACAGAGAAAATGCCGAATAGTCTATAAGACCACTTGATTCCTCCTCTCGAGAATCATCAACGAATACACTGAATTACAAAGTACTAAACGTTATCAAAGAATCTAACAATTTTCTAGTTTGTTGAGTCCTAGTTTCTTGAGTCTAGTTTCTTGAGTCTAGTTTCTTGAGTTTCTGATTTCTAGATTTTCTAGTTTCTTGAGTTCTAGTTTGTTGAGTTCTATTTTCTTGAGTTCTAGTTTTTTGAGTTTCTGATTTCTAGATTTTCTAGTTTCTTGAGTCTAGTTTCTTGAGTTCTAGAGTTTCTTGAGTTCTAGTTCCTTGAGTTCTAGTTTCTTGAGTCCAGTTTCTTGAGTCCAGTTTCTTGAGTCCAGTTTCTTGAGTCCAGTTTCTTGAGTCCAGTTTCTTGAGTCCAGTTTCTTGAGTCTAGTTTCTTGAGTCTAGTTTCGTGAGTTTCTGACTGATCTGAGGAGTTGATACCGAATTTCTTTCAAACATTGAAAATACCAGGCACCCTTTGAATATACTTAGAGTATTTATTAAAGGCATTGTTCAGTGCTTGGCACTGTTGACACTTGGCCATTCTTCAGATTCGTTCAGCACAATACTGAAGATGTGCTGCATAGTGAACTCTGCTGATCGGCAGAGGATCCTTTCACCAGGTATTATTGTTTGATACAAGTTTGACTTGGAACCAGAGCTGTGAACTCCACTCTTGGATTTTGACTCTTGACTTCTGACTTGACTTCTGACTTGACCTCTGACTTGACTTCTGAGAATCCGAAGTCTAAGGTCCCCTCAAGCAAGCCCAGGGACACTCCAGGTGTTCGTGGACTCTGCATTACAAACGAACACTCAAGTGGGCACTACTGGTCGGTTGAGGGGAATTCGGGCATGGCCTGGGAATTGGATGCCCGTTTGGACGGTCTGTTCCTCTCTTGGCTTAGAAGGACGCTTAACTTGGCACAGTGCTTATGCCAGGACCTTGGCACTTTGGCACTTTCCAGCGCAGAGCACTCGAGGTTTAGACTGTCCCTTGGTATAATAAGGGACGCCAAGTGCGGCGATGATTAAACAATGCCATCTCCGGTAATAACTTCAGGTAATAACTTCAGGTAATAACTTCAGGTAATAACTTCAGGTAATAACTTCAGGTAATAACTTCAGGTAATAACTTCAGGTAATAACTTCCGAGAATAACTTCCGAGAATAACTCCGGTGAAAACTTCCGGTAATAACTTCCGGAGACTCGCGGTGGCAGTGACGGTCATGCACGCTTGACACCCTCCTCGCATATCATAACTGTCACTGTTACTGATCGGCAGGTGCTCTTGAGGTTGACGGGCCTGGGTGTCAATTTCAGTTTTGCTTGATTGATACTCTCTCGTGACATGAGTAGACAGGTGAGCAGACTGAACGATTTCAGAAATACTAGTAGAGTACTAGTAGAGTACTAGTACTAGTGCAGAATTATGACTATTTGAGTGTATGAATATAATGACTACATGTAAGTGTGGAGGTATAGTTAACACTTTCTACCGTCACTATTCCACACACCCAGCTAGTTCCATGCTATATCGTACTCTCACTACTGCTACTGCTGCTAGTGCAGTACCCTGTAGTGCACTCTGTAGTGGTATTCACTTTGATACAGTTAAAATGATTCACCAACACTGCACTACTGTAGTACTATTGACTCAAACAGTACTAGACCAAATACGTACCAGTGTATACCTTGTACTAGACCAAATACGTACCAGTGTATACCTTGTACTACACTCTGCACTAGTAGTATACTACTAGACTACAGAGTACACTGGTGCACTCTTGCAGGACTCTAAACGGCTTCCCAACCAGCTTATTGTTGGCCATCTAGGAGAGGAACAATAGGTACTTCTATAGGTGGCCGGCACAGCACCTAGCTTGGTGTGAAATAGTAGGCTGGCTACTCCAGGAGGATGGCATACAACGAGGGGCTATTGAAGGTAGCTGCTCAAATCATGACGAAACAGGGTTCGGCCCACGGGCAGTGCACTAACCTTCGGTCTAACACTACACTACACTATCTCACTAACTTTTAAACTACACTACACACTACACACTACACACTACTCTGGGCAACTACAGGTGATTCACTACTCTGGGCAACTACAGGTGATTCACTACGGCTGCTCGATCAGACTTGGATTAGTCGACCGCCCGTTGGTCTTCTCGTAATGAACAGGTCCTCCACTGCATTATATTAAACTGATCAAAGAATAACTACTAATCTGTGTCACTCTCACCATCTGCCTCTACCTCTACCTGTTCACTAGGCTTAATAACGCACTCAACCCACAGGCAAAGCGTTTTGGTATCCAGACTTCATTGCTTGGCCAGATTTGCGTTCATTCCAGACCATTGGCAAGTTTCTGAAGCTCGATTTTTCTACCTTGATCTTACTTTTTCCTATTTTAAAACCCCCATTGAGGGTCGGGGAACGGTAAGTATATTATATCCATCCGAAGGATGCATAAAATAATTCTTATATATTTATCTCCCAGACATTATATATATTTACCCGTAGGGGTTTAATAAAAACCTTATATATATCCCGCCCGAAGGGCGGGCATAATACCGGCCGTAGGCCGGGAAAATTGTACCATGATCTTTTATACACCAGTTCAACCAGCGTTTCAAACCAGCCACTGATCAAGCATGACTGACATCTTCAGACTTGAAAAAGCAAGAATTTGGTTGAGCCATTGTGAGACTTTGCTATTGTTGCTCTTGACGTTAACTTGTCTGCATTCTGTCTTTTTCTTTGTCTTTTTTCTTGTTCTCCTTTTATCTCTGTCCTTCTATCTCCTTCTATCTCCTTCTATCTCCTTCTATCTTTGTCTGTGTCGATTCTGCTCTTAAGCCCGTCTGATCTAACTTATGCACTTTTGGAATCTCTAGCCTACTTAGAATCTCTAAAGTCAGGAGTAAGAAGGAATTTATTCGCCATCAAGGATTTATGTTTATACTGATAGAGTCCATGTGATGTACTTGGACAATGTGGATGCATGATCGTCTCCATGGGCAACTTGGCAAGCCCCATCGAGATGCAGGCTCCAGTGGCTCTTGTTTGAAAGATTCTGAAGTCGTCTCATGGCGCGCTTCGTTACATGCCATCTCTGCCGCTCTAGCTGTACCGTAAGAGTTTCGTTGCAAGCGTCGTCTTGGAATTTCGGGAAGATATGGGCCGTGGTCAATGCCGCTTCTTAAAAGCCCGTGCATCTTACTATGTTTCTCAGCCAGCTGCCACGGCCCTCGAAGCGAGGTTTAGACTAGCTACCCCATGACCTAGGCGTCTTGAAGAAGGGCCGTTTGAAGATCAAGTCTGTGGTCTGCAACAGCGTATTCCTCGACGTCAGAAGGGACGCTACCTGCACAGAGGTATCAGCCCTATGACTCCCAACGTACAATGGAGGCAGACTACCCTAGGTTCAATTCGTGTACGGCAGTTCGTGTACGGTAATTCGTGGTTAGAGCGGCGCTTACTGACTGCAACTGCTTCCACATCGGAAGCCTGTCTGGAGGGACTGCATGTGGATGATGGAGTGCCCTAAATTGGCCAGGGCTTGCTTTGCAGAAAACTGGCGATTCTGCAAGCTTTGGATGGCCTAGAATCTCGTCCTGCCGTCCAAATGCACAGAAGCTGGGACAAGCTTTGTGTGAACAATTGGTTTAAGACAAGGGTTAGTGGTGGGCCAGATGGTCTGGACACCAGCTTCATGCTTTAACCGCATGGTTAATTGGAGAGCCTTAGAGAAGACGAAGTGCACTGGGCGGTTTGAGCCATGCTGCAAAGTCACTCTTGATTCACCTTTTATCTCCATCTTTCAGTACCCTTCCTTACAGCCCTCATACAATGGTCAGAGTGCCACTGCTTCGTCAATGGTTGAAGCTAGAATGTTGTGCGTCCATTTGTGTGGACTAATGTTCTGCGTCCATTTGTGTGGACTAATGTTCTGCGTCCATTTGTGGACAAGTTTGAAAGCTGGAATGTTGTGCTTTCTTATTCCCAATAGCTTCTCTTGCATAGGCAGTGAGGGTTCTACATGTCCGATGAAGCAGATGACTAGTACCTACCATTACTTCACTGCAACACCAGTACCCAAATAGTGACCTTAGGCAAGAACAACCAGGTTTCAAGGATACGCGTGCATACCCAAGGTATCGGTGGCATTTTTACAAACACCTCTTGGAGCCCACGCTTTCAAATCTAAGACGGTTGTATAGCACCATGTGCCAATGCATCAGCCAAAACCCGCAAACGTGGTTTGTGTCTAGTCGGCGGTTGAGTGTCAGTCACTAAAGCATACTTGTCCTGGCTTGAGTCTGTGGATGGTTGCAGAAAACGATTCCGGGCTATGATGGGTCATGTTCCTGCAGCATCGGCATGGTGTATGCAGGGACGGCACAGCTTACAACTTTAACAAGAGGATTTGCACCTTGCGACACTGCTCAGCGTCTTTAGACGTGGGCTTATTGGAAATGAGCCTCTGGGAACTGTTGGATGTGGAGACCGAGTAAAAAGGCTATTGAGAACCTCCTCGCCGGGCCCTAAGCGAAATCGAAGCCTGGGGACCGTGGGACCAAAGGCAAGCATATTGTTTTCAATGCCCACGTACCCCGGCGTGGATGCGTGTCTAGGGTAAGCGAAGCTGTGTTGATAATCAAAAGAGGGGAGACCAATGCACGGGCCGCCATAAGCAAAGACACTTGAATCGTTAACATTCGTGGTGCAGAGCTGTACCAAGTCGTGATCGACTTTGACGAAGAAACCATACTCAATGGGCACCGGGGGATGGGCTGTTTGAATCTGGTCCAAGGGATGAAAAGATTCTCTATCGTAACGCAAGAGGTACATCTCTGCCTCCACACAAGATGGGTAGCCTTGGAGCAGGATCAACTTTTTCTTTAGCGTTCCAGGTTCACACATATAGAACCGGAAATTGTGGATCTTGCCTTCCGGACTCAAATCGATGTGAAGTGGTTGTACGTTTTCACCTTGGACCAACACGTGCTTGTGAATGCCTACCTTTTTGTTGAAAATAAAGGCTTGGTGGTCTCGGAAGGTGACTTTTGTGGGACGGCTCCCCATCTCCTTTGCCTCGAAATATTTGGCGTCTTTCGCTTCTGAATCGTCAACACTAAAAAGCGGCAGAAGTGTGCCGTTGATTAGAGCGAAAAACGCCGTGGGATCCGGGCTGCTTGCCATACCGTGGTGGCCACAAGAAAGCTAAAAGCAAATGAGGTATTCCCATGTTTTTCCGATGCCTGCCAGAGAGGGGGCTCTGTTTTATACGCCGCCAGGCTGGATGCACGTGCCAATGTTGAGACTAGAGCCCTGTTCGAGGCAAGAGCTGTACCATGTCATCACTCTCACATATGCACACCCCGTACCCGGGTCAAAGTGGGCATTGGCTGGCCAAACATGCAAGTGCAGTGATGTCGAAATTGTGCTCAACTGGCCACTGCTCATGCATGAGCTTTCTGTGGCCACGCTGATGTATTTTCTCAGCAAAGAGCCGTCGGCGTCGGGACCGTGCAATGCTCTCCTTAAGCTTATCTTGCACATCTGTGAATGCAGCCCCGATTAGGATCTGTTATCGTCCTAAGAACCTGCGAACAGGAGCACCAGAAAGGATGGAACCAGCGCCTCTGGCCAAACTAACCAAGGTCTATGACCATGGCCACTTAGCGCGGTAAGTTGGTAGTAAAGAGATACTAGGATTGCTAGCCCACTCTGGACATGCACCACGCAAGGCTCCGTGCATCAATCCTGCCAGACGTTAGCTGAAATCAGGTGCAGTTTTTGGAGTATCTGGGCAGGAAATCCACACCGGTAGAGGTCACGCCGGTGGTGTTTACGGGCATCTCCAGGCGATTTCCCAACACTTTGCATACAAGGCTGGTCATAGGGTCTAGGTCATAGGTCACAACGTCATCCAAGCAGACCTTTCTCTTACCTATGGTTGAGAACTTGATAGTGCGGCTGGGTGAGTGTGTTGCGCTTACAGAACACCTCCGCGTAAACGGAACGGTAATGTTATTGGTCTTCAATAAATCTGATAGTGGATCTTCAGTATTCCTTCAGTCATCTTATTCCTACCTGTATCTAAGTATACTTTGAACTTCCTGATTATCTGTTTCTTGTTGTTCCTCAACCAGAGCCGGGAACTCCTCAATATATACCTTTCCATCTCTTGCTTGCTACCCCGATATGCATAATTAGCGGGGAGCAACCGTGTCGCCTGATCTCCTTCACCAGCCCCACTTTCATCTGCACGTTTTACGCCTGAATCATGGATCCTTGGTCCACTTATGGTCAGTCCTGCATCCAACTGGTGTCACCTGTTCAACTCACATGTTCAACAGAGTGCACGTGGTCTTGTAGGTGCATTGCAGTCAATAGACACGGCAGGAGCCTACCAGTGGATACTTTTAGAATTACAAGGCTACTTCATTCACCTGATTTATTACTTCACCATTGCTCCGGATCTACTTCACCACTTTTTCACCGGATTCTTCACCATTGCTCCGGATCTACTTACTCACCACTTAATTACTGTTAGATTAAGAACGTTTCGTACTTTTTCAGTGTATTCGTTATGATTCCTCACACAGGAATGGTCTTAGGCAACACGTGAGGTGAGTAGTTTGTTCTTGTACGAAGATGTTGCCCCATTTCCGTGACTTCCACGTGATTGGGCGTCTGATTAGCCGGCCATCCGTGACTCCATTTCGTCTCTGACAATCCCTCTAATCCAGCACCTCGGCTTTTCTTGACGGGTAGTGCGCCAACCATGGGTCCGACCTAAGATCTCCCTACTTACTATTCGCCGAATTACTTAAGCTAAGATTTGCTTATTCCGAATTTGTATTCGCCGAATTACTTAAGCTAAGATTTACTTATTCCGAATTACTATTCACCGCTAATCACCTGATTTAGGATCTACTTATTACACTAGTATCTACCTATGAATCCAGCTTGCTTAATGTTTGAAAGTGGTCCACACTACTCCACCCACGCAGAAGCAAGCTTTGTCGCCTATACCTTGAGTCTAAGAATCGAGTGGTGTCGGAGAATCACCAACGTAGAAACTTAACTAGTACTACAGGAATCTGACGCACACAGATATCCATGAGCAGAGCCCATGGTGCGAGCCAAACGGCACGCCGGCTAGCTCTCGCAGAGCCTCTATCGCTAGACTTTATATGACTGGACGTCGTTTGTGTCACGTTTCCTAGGCTCGACTTGTCTGTCAGGTAGATGCGCCATGGGAACACTGCGCATAGAATGATTCAAGCCTACGCTGATCAATTGAGAAATTCCAGAGAAGGATCACCATTTATAGAATCTGAATATCTCAGAAGGATCAACAATTTATAGAATCTGATCTCAAAGGAACACCATTTCTGTTAGATTCTTTGATAGCGTTTGGTACTTTGTCAATCAGTGTTTGTTCGTTGATGCTCCTTACAAGGGGGATCCCGGGGTCTATATATAGGCGAACAGCTACGGCGTTCGGCTGTTCGAGTGCCGTAGTGGAGCTCGTTCCTACTCCATGTCTCCCTTCTAGAAGATTCTCGAGCAGCGTGGCTTTATCTGATCCTGATGGGTAGTGCGTTACCCATCGGGGGTCTAACAATTTGTATAGAATCTGAATCTCAGAGAAGGAACACCATTTCTATAGAATCTGAATCTCAGAGAAGGAACACCATTTCTATAGAATCTGATCTCAAAGGAACATCCATTTCTATAGAATCTGATCTCAAAGGAACATCCATTTCTATATAAAATCTGAATCTCAGAGAAATGCGAACTGCAATTAGGACCAGATGTACACGATTCCAGCATGTCAAGTATACTGAGCACAGTCCTCATTCGTGCTCTGACGTCTCCTCCCCAAGTGCACTTCGATACAGAACATTTACACCCACCGCTATCTTAGTGGGTCACCATGTAATACTGTATGCGATGTACCTTATACACTCCGCAGTAGTACACAGTACTCACTCTACTTGCGACTTGACTCCATGCTCATACTGAGTCTCTCAGCTAGTACATCGAACTGTGTTGCATTCTGGTGTAATACCTACGTCATGCTCATTGGATGTGGAAAAGGCTTTTGGACAGCTTGTGTTACCCGGCCGATTGGCTGAGATAGGCTGGCTGAGATAGGCTGGCTTTGGTACGGCTGGCTTTGGTGCGGCTGCTCGGTGCTCGGTGCTCGGTGCTCGGTGCTCGGTGCTCGGGTTTAACTCCGATTGGCTGGAATGTCGGTGCTCGGCCAGAACCTCGGCACGGCTCCAACCCCGCTCGGCAACCTCGGCACTGGCTCGGTGGCAACCGCCCTTCACCCCAGACAGCTTAGGCCACTAAGTATGCAGGGCCAGGCATGGCGTCGGGTGGGTCTCAAACGGGACGTTGAGTCGTTGTTCAGCCAAACGTCCTGGATACTTCCCGAAGCGTAGGTGAAGTGCATGCACACGCGCTGACGCACGGCTGCTCGGGTCAAGTATAAGTACCCCACATTTCCACCTTCTGCCCCCCACCAATGTCCAAGTACATCGACCAAGCACGCAAGATCTTATGTATCGGGCGCAACTACGCGGCCCACATCAAGGAGCTCAACAACTCCACGCCGCAGACGCCGTTCTTTTTCTTGAAGCCGCAGTCGTCGGTGTTGAAGCCCAACGCAGGCCCGTTCTTGGTGCCGCGAGGCGTGGTGGTGCACCACGAGGTGGAGCTCGCCATCGTCGTCAACAGGGACTTGAAAAACCTCCCCTCCAGCTTCTCCGCCAGCGACGCCTTGGACACCATCCTGGGCTACTCGTTGGCCATCGACATGACCGCGCGCAACGTGCAGGACGAGGCCAAGAAGAAGGGTCTTCCCTGGACCATTGGCAAGGGCTTCGACACGTTCTTGCCGGTGTCGGAGTTTATCCCCAAGGACAAGATTCCCGATCCCTACAACGTGGACTTGACCTTGAAGATCAACGGGCTGGTCAAGCAGCATGACAAGACAAACTTGATGCTCTTCTCCATCCGCGACATTTTGGTGCACATGTCGTCCATCATGACCTTGCAAAGGGGCGATGTGATTTTGACCGGCACGCCGAAGGGCGTGGGTGAGGTTCAGCCGGGCGACGTGGTCGAGGCGCTGTTGGCGGTGGACGGCGACGTTTTGGAGTGCGTGAAGTTCGACTGCGTGGAGAAAGACGGGCCCTACGAGTTCAAGGAGATATAGGTGCACTGAATTAGTGGAGAGAGAGAGAGATGGACACGAGGACAGGTGCCGAAGTACTACAAGACCATGGGCTCACAGCTGAGTGGTAGCACAGGGATGTGAGTGCGCTATTCAGGTGCTTGTTCAGGAATTGTGGTAGTACGCATGACTAGTGTTACAGCCTACTGTTAAATGTGCGGTTGATACACTGATTGTTTCGAAAGCACTAATTGGCACGAACTGGACTAGTGGTAAAACGATTGAAAGGTAAGGAAAGAGGCCAGATCCCATCACAGTTAGAGAATGATCTGGGCTGGCAGAGGAAAGAGAAGGAGAAGAGAAAACAGAAGAATGAATTGAAAAGAAATCAGCTCACGTTCCTTATACTGACAGAATCCAATGCTTATCGAATTCTGCGTCGGTATAATAAGAGCCGACATAAAACCAATAGCAATGCCGCTGACACGCTTAGCCGCCCAAGCCAGTTAGTTATGCTTATGCCGTTCTCCAGGCATCAGGGAATCCAAGCTGTAGACCGCGACCCGTGGTCGTTGGCCGGGGTCCATAGCAGGCACTGTTGAGCGTATCCTGCATGCTCTCCAGAATGATTACTTGATCCAGTGTTACTATTGATCCATAATAATTGGTCCTAGATTGATCCTAATTGATCCTAATTGATCCTAATTGATCCTAATTGATCCTAATTGATCCTAATTGATCCTAATTGATCCTAATTGATCCTAACTGATCCTAGATTGATCCTAATTGATCCTAATTGATCCACTGATCCACTGATCCACTGATCCTAATCTTAGACCATCATGGGTACACTACCCATGTAGATTAAGCCGACACAGCTCCATCCGACGCCAAGTACCGGCCAGGGCCTGCGGACCGTTGGACCAGAATTATTATGTGAGAAGCGAAGCTTCTCGTCTAATAGAACCCAGATTCGTCTGAGTAATCATCAACGAATGCACAAAGTAGAGGTACCGTATAAAAATGAACTGATTCCAATTCTTCCATAATTCTACTCTACAAATACCTTGGAAGATACGACTTGTTCAATGGCATGCAAGTCCAGGAGAACTAGTTGAAGTGTATCAATTGGCAAAAGTACTAGTTGAAGTGTATCAATTGGCAAAAGTACTAGTTTGAGGAAGGTTTGAAGATGGTCAAGACCTTGTAAAAGTACTACTAGTATTGCTAATGTACACTCGCCACGTCCGCGATGAGTATCGCACGACTCTTCAGATTGCGGTCCCCGGGTCAACCAGGAGACATTTCTCCAGTAAAATGAGGGCACGCAGGACCATGCCAATCAGGTACGTCACTGGTGCTTCTCGGTCTTCTCGTGCTTGGAGAAGCGATGAACCAGGCATGAGTCGAGTTGTGTATCAGCATCCTCCTTAAGACCTCAAAAACATCCTTGAAAGTGCTAAACGGCAGTAAAATCTGGTCAAAACCTGGTCCAAAGATGCATTAGTCCCACATGTATTCGTTGTCTCAGAATGTGTACTGGTTGGGACAGAATGTTTTCTTAGAACAAGTACTAGTGGATCCAGAAATGGTGTAGGATGTTGAAACCACTTTGAAAATGACTAGTGTTCAACTTCGTATGTTCAACTTCGTATGTTCAACTTTGTTCTTGCTCAGAAGTCACTGGTTCACATTTGTTGACTTATTTCAATGTACGGTGACAGTGAAAGAACCAGAAACAGACCCGTACATCGCGTGATCCCCAGTTGAGTCCTCTAGACTCCCACATTTGTCTCTGCAACACCTACCTAGGAATAGGCACTGAGGACACCTCCAGTGCTCTAGATGTCTTGGTTTCTGAGCTGGCCAGCACACCCGTGCACCTTGCAACCCAGTAAGCAGCACCAACCACAACGCCCGTTTCTGATGGCTGTGCTCTTTTTAATGCCTGTTGGTGGGCAGCACGAAAAGAGTCTGAGCAGTGCCACTGCAGAAACAGAGTTTCTGAAATGCCAGCTTGGCTTTATATGCAGGAGGCACAAAGAATCACATCAACCCAGGCAAAGCGCCTTCCTTAAAGATAGAGGCACTTTGCAATCCGCATAGTGACTACCTATCTTGCTGTCGGAGGTGCTTGAGAAAGTGTGCTGAAAAACACCGTACATCCAATGCAGGTAATACCAACTGCTCGGAAACGGCAGATGACGACTATCAAGATCACAAGGCCTGCCAAACCTGCTCAAAATGAATGGGTCACAGTGTAAAAAGCACATGGCCAATCACCAACAAACCACCACCAAACAAACTGCAGCCAACACACAAGCTGCAGCCAACACCTTTGCAGCTCTTGAAAACTTGACAAGTGACGCCATTGAGGATTCAATGGACTCATTTAACAACTCCCTTGCCCCTACACAGCCAGTGGGCAAGACAACTCAACCTGGCAACTCAGCCTGTCAAGACAACTCAACCTGGCAACTCAACCAGCCAAGACAACCAGTCACGACCCAACCTTCCCCCTGCCAATTGCCTACACTGACCCCTCTGAACCAGTGATCTACCAACCAAGAACAATACTCCGATCTGACATGAGAGTTCCAATGTTACATGAGAGTTCCAATGTGACATGAGAGTTCCAATGTGACATGCAAGACGACTCCGAATCTGCTCAGATAGACAAGAATTCAACATTAAATTGGCCAAATCTCGGCTCACATTAACAACGCGGCCGCATAACGCCCAAAACTCCCAAATCCATACTCCGAGAAGTCAAGGGACCATGGAGGAGGCAAAAGGGAGGTTCAGACAACGAAGGCATGGGGCGACGCATGGAAGAACCACCCTACGAGCACAGCTCAAACAGAATACTCCGCAGTCGTCCGCCAATAACACCGCGGACGAACCAATCGTCTTGCTGTCGGCCCCTTCATCGAGTCAATGATGGGACCATTCCCATGGAAGGTCGTGCCTCAGATGAGAAAACTCCAACATCGACCACAACCGAAACAGATATACCATCAGGCAAATGTACAGAGATCGAACGTACCGGACTGGTTTTTTTGATGACCTTCCGATGTACTCGGAGTGAAGTCACGCTCGGGACCAGCGACTGTATATTTGCACAACACCTTTTGAACCAAGAAAATCTTACTTTAGTTGCCCATCGCATGACAGCGACATGACGCCTCTCCAAGAGAGCGGTGGTATTCAGCGTTGGTCAAGTCAGGCGGGGTCCAGAACCAATTACCAACTTCCCAAACACTTGCAAATATGGTGACGACACTCGCTGGTTGGTGGTGTATACCTTCCAAATGAACGAACTCAGATTGAGATCTTGGAGGAGATGGAGGCCGTGTATGGCCACGGCTCATCGGCAAGCCCTTTTCATTGTCCTCGGAGACTTTACATGGTGCTAGACAACGAGCTCGATGCAAACACCGTGGCACACCCACATCAAGAAGAGAACCTGTGCAAGAAACGACTTAGTGGATGTATTTCGGCACCTCGCCCGACACGGCACCAACCACCGGGCAGAAGGAAGCCGCAGATACAAACCTCTTGCAACCTCGCATGCCCGCTACAGGAGGAGCCGTCGGTTCTCCGACACCGAGTTGTACCTGCACAAGGTCATGGACAAGTTTAAAATGGCCAAACATGACTGGGATCGCCAGGTGAATATTGCAAGCAGACCATGCGCAACGCATCGTTTGCCTGGCAGGCAACCAGTCAAGGAAGTGATTTCCATAAACACCAACCACCATATCAACGGCCACCATATCAACGGCCACCATATCAACGGCCACCATATCAACGGAACTATGCGCCGGCACAGTTCTTTACAGACCTCCAAGGGAGACGACGCAGGTTCCGTGATGAATGTCTACACCACCGAGGAGATGCTCGAGAGTGCATGGGTTCGGGGCCAAACGCATGGAACAGCCAGCACCAGTGAACTCCACGGCATATCTAGCTGCGTGGCCACCGTTCTTGAAGACGAAAAGGCTCACGAACCATTACGAGGACTTTTGCTTGCAATGAAAGGGCCTCTTCTCACTGTTGCAAAATCTCATGGAAGGCAAGAACGCATGAGCCAAGTGCTCATCTCGCTCCTACCAAAGTAACCAGGGGCCAAGAACATTCGCTTCCGACCCATCTCGTTATACCAGCGTCCGGATCATCTGTCGAGCCATCAACCTGCGGCACGACGAGTCATCCAGAGACGCTGACGAAAACATCGTGGCCAAGGTCGCGGATGCATCTCCCTTCTTTCATGTGGATTACTGTGGACTTCCTTCTATGGTACCCAGATCGGCGACATTTTGGAAGGAACAGCTTACATGCAAACCGCAAGTCACATAGGTTTGTTGCTTCACGACACTTCAATGCATCTAAAATACAAGAATATTCCACAATTGGCAGTTCATGCCGAGCCAGGCTGACGAGTCGAGAATGAGGGAGCAGATTCCAGACGCGGAAAGTTCAGATCTTTCGGTTCCTGCTTAGACGAAACAACAAAATCGAGGCAAAAGTCAGATTCACCGTCAGAGCTCTTCATACCAGTGGAAAAATGCTCTCCATGGAGGTACATTGGTTTCCCTGAGAGTGAAATTGATGCTCAGCCAGTCTCAAACGACAGCATTGAAAACGGCAGATACTCTCGTGGGCTCATACCAGACCGGATTCATACCGGGAGATCCACCAGAACATAAGTTCAAGGAACTTGTGAGAATCTGGAGAGAAACCGACCAGTACGACTCGGAATGGAAGGACAAGGTCTACCTGCGCATCCTTGACCATGTCAACGGGGCATAGCCATGGTGGACTTCTGGCGTTTGACTCGATTTCCCATGATTACATTGACAAGTGTTGGTGACACCGGATTCAAAAGGAATCAGGACTGCGCTCATGACCATCTTGACCCAGCAGAAGGCGTGCATCTACATGAACCGGACAAAAGCCGCCGTTTCCACACTACGGGGAACGATGCAAGGCAATCCCCTTATCTTTATCTTGCCATCCAGCCGTTGCTCTACAATCTTAACAATCGGCTTGAGGATTTAGGATAGAACATAACTTACTGGTGAATGAGAGTTGGCGCATTCGCCGATGACCTAATCTCTATGGAAGCGACAAGGATTCTAACAGTTTGGAGCCGCATCCAACTCGTCCGTCAATCAAAGAATCGTTGTGGCTACGAATAGAATGCAACGGCGAGATACATCCACTACTATTTCCCCAGAAGAGGTATGAAGAGGCCGATCAAATACCTTGGGTTCCTCTTCACCTCTACTGGGACAAGGAGATCAAGAAGTTACAAACATCAGGCGCTTGGGACTTACACATTCCTCTTTTCAAAACTATACTACCGAGACCTCCACTCACCAATGACCAAACAGATCAACCGGCCAAGGCCCTAGTGACAGACTTCTTCCCCCGAGCAGAGAAGATCTACGCTAGGAGAGCATGGCGGTTTCGGAGTCATTGACATTAAGATGCAGTTGGAGGGTTGAGAGCTGGAATCATATACAAGGTGTGGCAAGAAGAGGGCAACTGAAACCAATTGTTCCGGCCAACATACAAATGGCCAGTATCTTGCACCTACGAAACCAGCCACATCCGAAACTTCTTCTGGGCGAACCAGAGCGGATGTTCATGTGGTGGCGTTCTTGCCAGATATCCCGGAGTATCCCGATTCTCCAAGTTGATCCGAGGAGGAAGCTCAGCATCAATAGTGGGCTTTCTGAGAATGAACGGGAATACCTAAACCATACTTTGCGATTACGAATACGATACTAGGGGCCCTTCGAGGCAAACTGCGAAGGAATGGGAGGACCGTGTCATTGACATGGAAGCATACCCTCTTCACCCAAACAGAACTTAAACAGAACTTGTCACGAGTGTGTGGAACCTTACCTGGAATACCCCAACGATATAGAGGCCGTCTAGTGAATCTTGTTCAAGAGTCGGAGCAAGAACAAGACCACGAAGCCGGAGTTCGTTACTAGTCAGACGATCATGAACATAACCGGAACTCGACTGGGAGAAGTTCTGAAAACTCAAGAAGACTACATCGGCTAGACACCCATACGATTACCATTTGGTTCCACAACCGCCTGCCCACTCTGCGCTAAGGAGTGGACTGACGGCGAAAGATTGACCAAAAGGTCAGGCACATCTACTTTGAGTGCTCTTCCAAGGTCATCTGGAGGAGGCGGAAATCTCGGGATTCCCTCTGTTGCTTACGCTGTCCGAAATCCAGACTCGGACTTCGAGAAATTGGACCGCTTTTACTATACAAGGGTCCCTTGACCCATCGCAAACCTTCGAGAAGGATATTGAGTACAGAAGGATTACCTGCTGTGCTCTTGAACTGGCTCGGAAGAATATCGCTTCAAGCCCTTCTATCGACGGTTCTTGTAAATCGGATAGTCCCGTGTCCGCGTCAAACTTCAGTACCTCCGGAGTACCATATATCAACCATGGTGAACAGTCATGATTATCATGGTTAACAGATCTCATGGTTCCCTCAAGATAAGTGAACACTTCCTCATTAGTATCAACCTCTGGCATTGAGGTATCAGATGTGTTAGCATCTTCTATAGCTACACGTGAGGCACTTCTGGTGGGTCTGGTAGCGGGAGACATCTTGGTATGTCTCCCCTTTAGATGAACTTGATTACTCTTATAAACATGGGCAGCGTCCCTCCTTTTATATTGGAGAAGACCTTCATTCGACTTTCCATCTTCGTTCGACTTTCCACGGACACTCGACTTTCCAAGAAAGTCTCGCGCACTGTCACGCTTTGACTTTCAACGCTCCCTCTGAAGGTTTATCTCCCATATAACCTAACTGTCTTAAATTAGTAAAGGGAATCTTCGTTAGAGATTTAGTCAATATATCAGCAACATTAACTTTGGTGTTAACGTATTCGATATCGATCTCGCCAATGACGATTCGTTGTCTCACAAATTCTGCTTTAACCATCTTTGATCCTTCAAACTTCTTTTGACCTTTAACGGTCATGATAGCTGATTGATTATCACATAGGAGTTGTATCTTATGATCTGAGTCAATTTCGGTTAGTAAGTTCTTGATCCATATTGCCTCCAGAGTTGTGTTGAGTGCAACCAACTCAGAGTTGAGTGAGGAAATTGCAACCATTGTTTGTAATTTAGATTTCCACAGAACTGGTGAATTTCCATACATTATAATGTATCCTGTGATCGAACGACTTTGATCGTTTGTTTCGGACGCAAAGCTAGCATCTGAATAAGCTGTGATTTGTGAGTTTGACTTGGACTGATAGATTAGTCCCAATGTTGAAGTTGCTTTAAGATAACGTAGTACCTTCTTTGCTGCCTTTAGTGTTTCCTTCTGGAGTCGGCAAGGTGTCTTGAAAGTTTCAGAACAATGTAATTTATGTCAAAGCGAACAGTATTGGCAGCGTATAATAGCTTTCCGATAATTGATCTGAATTCTGTTTTATCGCAAGACTCATTGTCGTCTTCTGCTAAGTCCCTTTCAAAGCCTTTTGGGTCAGCTGGTATGGCATTACCTTTTCCACCAGACATTCCATAATTGGATAAAAGAGTGTCAATATAATCTTGTAGATGTAATTTGGTATAACCATATCCCA
>NKZV01001125.1:0-34002 GCA_002370175.1 Metschnikowia colocasiae
AAGAACTAAGGCTCGTTGATTCGACTCTTCCTGAGCGGCTACTCTAGTAGGAACTCGCCGTTCAGGGATACTAGATAGAGATATCTTTATTGACTGTAGTTCTTACTTCTGGGCTTTCCTTCGAGTCCTTATATAGGTAGTCGAGTATAGCTAATCCCTTGCTTGCTCTTTTCTCTTGCTCTCTCTTGCTCCTCTTGCTCTGGTCATGCCTTGTCCTTCCTTGCTCGCTGTGTAACTGGATTGCTGTCATCCATTTCAATTCGGTTGGTTGCTCTTGATTCCATACCAGACTATCACTTAGCTCTAGGCGTGATATAGTTGCCTATTTCATTCCAGCTACCATAGTAGTTGGTCTGCATGGATCTCCGGTATCCCTGTTTAGTCCGGTATTCAATCCTGTATCGAGATTGGATCTCACGTCTAACTCCCCCTTTTAGATTGATACTTGTCCTCAAGTATCTTCCTAGGTTCTTCCGTTTGTATTCGAATACTTGTCCTCAAGTTTCTTCCCTAGGTCATAGTATTTCACGAGGGTTCCTAGGTATACCGTCCAAGTTTTTCCGAATAAATGTATCTTGGGTGAAGTCAGGCTCTTGTCTTCATTTCAATTGTGATTCCTCTGAGCTGTTGCCTTCTCGAGTTGTCTTTCAATTCTCGTCTGTATCCCATGGAATTCTGTAGACGACAGTTGCTTCTTTGAGCTTCGACTAGTGTTGGTATTAACTCTTTGCTCCTTTCGATATTTTTGAGTTCAACGCATGGAGTTTCATAAGCTCTTTCTACTCTTGCAATTTGAGATCGGAAATGGCGTTTGATAGTTAATTCTTTTAGTTCTCTAGTCTCGTAAGTTTGTAAGGATATCGTCTGTCACATGGGAATATCTGAGTCTCTTCGATGTTCCGGGAACGACTTTCGTAGGCTTATCGTTCCTGTTTTCAATAATTGTATCATACTGTCACTTCAAGAATTGTATCATTAATCTCCTCCATATTTGTATGGTCATCACTTTTCACTAATTTTGATTCATTGATATTTCACTGCTTGGTATGGTCCTGCCTGTATAATCTTTCGTAACAATATTCTATTGGGTCAGACCTACACTTCGTTCAACTCCGTTCGGTTGTTTCATAATTTGATTTTAAGCTTACAATTTAAACTGAGCTTTCTCCCCCTTTTGGAATCGTACGTCTCGTCGATTTTGATATGTGCAGTCCTCTTATCTTGTTTTCTAACGTTCTGTTCTGTGTTTGCTGTTTGATTGTTTGTATGAGGATATCTTTCGTCGCCAGGTGAGTTTCAATGCCTAACGGTATGGGGATCTTCTGCTAGAGTCTTCTGACTAATATGAGGCGATTCAGTTGGAGGTTTCATGTAAAAATAAGTAGTCGTATACCTTCGTGGGTTGCGTTGTTTTCGTAGTGATCATTTTCTGCTTGAGCAGTTGGCTTCGCGATTGCGTTCTCTTCCAATGTATTTATATGGCTTGTCCACGATGTAGTGGTGCCGTTTCTGCAAGGAGTGTATGATTGCGAGTCATTCTTTCTCACGAATATCATATGTCAATTCTGTTCCTTGATTTTCTCTTTCGGTACTCGTGGCCAAAACGCCTCCGAGTGTGTTATTCTTCTTGTTCTTCTCGATTTGAGTAAGAGCTGCGCCAGTGCAGGATGTACTAGCACCGGTATGTTCCACATGTGCGTTCGGTGAAGTTGGATGTTTCAAAACTGTTGGGGACGTAGATTTGTCTTGTACTCAATTTGGTTTGTTGGGTGTCTGCCCGTGGATGTTGATCTGCGGTGTATTCCCGTGTACACGCAGTTTTTCATAGAAATCTTTGAATGAACCTTTGGTAATTGCAATGCCGAGGTCTAATTATGCCTCTGGTAATCTTCCAGTAATTTGTCTGGGTTAGGGAATCTTATTCTGCCCTAATATATGTATGCGAGGAAGTTCGTCTCGGTTAAAAGATACTTGCTTTCTTTAGCAGTTTAATGGACCTTACGTTGTCGTTCAATCGTTAAGCGTCTTTCGTAATAATGTTCGTTCTTCGACAATCTCAATCTCGTCTAGGAATACTAGTACGACGATTAGTTGTAATATGGCTTTTGCAGTGGTCTTCAAATGGTATCATTTAACTGGGAAAAGTTATAGTCTTAAATCCACAGTATTGGCTTGTGATTTTGGTTGATAATCTCTAACCTTGATGAGTAGTGTAATAATATCGTTGTCCTGTGACTTGCTAGCTTGCTTCGCTGCTGTCTGTCACGTATCAAATAGTGGCGTTTCCTTTCGTCACATTCTTAGATTGTACCTCGTTAAGTTTGAGTTGGGTGCACCAAATAAATGTTTATCTTCCCTATGAAAGGTGGCTTCAATGGTCTGGTTGGTCTGTTTCTCAGTGCATAGTTGCGTGTTTTCAGTTCGCGCCATGATCTCAACATATGGGTTTATCTCCGGCATATACGCGCGCAAGGAATTTGTATGCAGTAATTACTGCAGAGGTGACCTCTATTTTCCTTTTGCTTTATTCCTTGGATCTAAATAGTCTCGATGCGCTCTCTGTAATATAGCCAGAGTCGTCCTGCGGTCGTAATGGATTTCGTCGTTGAAGGCTTTAGTTCAACCGTCAGGTGAGTAACTTGTTTGACCGAGGTTCGGTGGGAGTTTCGTGTCCCTTTCTCTTCCCAATTCGGCTTTCAATTTCAATAGGGCAATTCACGTGTCATTCTGTGATTAGCCATCCTTCTGGAGTCGCTTCCGCCGAGGTTATGGTTCCTGGTTTGCTGTTAGAATTATTATGCGACCTGGGGCTTTAGCTTGTATTCGCAATAGGCTTAAGCTTCTAACGGCTTATCAATATTAGTGTAGTATTCTAGAGGGATCCTAGAAACAATACCTCTATGTAGATACCATGAATTATATCATGTAAAGAAATTAAATGTGATATCTCAATTAAGAAAGTATAGATAATATCTATAAGTGTTCTATAATATGTTATAATTTATGTATTTATTATGGGAAATATATAAGATGTTGAGAAAGCCGTATGGGAAACTATCACGTACGGTTTGGAGAGCAGTTCAAAGAACTATTTATTGTATACGGCAGACTCTTCTTCACCGCTATATTATTATCATTACCTGTTTGAACAGCTGGAGTTACTCTATTATGGATCGTAATTTAATACAGGTTTCTACGAAGTAGCTGCTGGAGGTGATCCATCTTCTACCACATTTTAAAATAGATTTGAACAAAGGTATAAATTAGTTATATACTTATTTATCTAATACCCACAAAAATGGGATAGATAAATAAATAATTAATATAGCAAATGTTCTAAATAAGTAATATAGCAAAGGTTGTCAGTATAATTAACCCTGAGAGGGGGTTAATTAATCTTAGGATAAAAGACTATATTTAAAATATATCTATATCATAAATTATGAGTGCAATCTCCTACTCAGCAGGGGTAATTATAAATAGGAATCTACCCTATTTTATAAATTTTATTCCTTTCGAGGGATTTATAATTTATATATAAGATAGTAGTGTAGTATAGTAGTGCAGTATAGTGGTGTAGTAGTGTAGTATAGTAGTCTAGTAGTGTAGTATAGTAGTCTAGTAGTGTAGTAGTATAGTGTAGTGTAGTATAGCACTAGTACAGTACTCTAGTAGTATAGTACTAGTAGTAGTCTTTAGTCTAGCGTTAGATTGTTGGTGGTCAGTACCATTCGTCGATTCCTCAAGGTCAAGATCAAAAACTCTAATATAATCTGGAAACTCCAAACGATCAAATTCTAATATAATCTGGAACTCCAAAAGATCAAACTCTAAAATGGCCTGTGTGGATTAATGAAACATAGTTGTACATGAAACAACCACGCTTTTACATAAACAACGAGTCTTGAAATGAGACTTGGCAAATTGAAAAGATCTTTATTATAAGCAGACTTTGAGGGAACTCCTCTTATGAATATACTATCTACTACTGTCACTACTACTTTGAGGGAAACTCCTCTTATGAATATACTATCTACTACTGTCACTTCTGTCCACTTCTGTCCACTTCTGTCCACTTCTGTCCACTTCTGTCCACTTCTGTCCACTTCTGTCCACGGCTGTCCACGGTTGTCCACTACTGTCTACTGTCACTACTGTCTACTGTCACTACTGTCTACTGTCACTACTGTCTACTGTCACTACTGTCTACTGTCACTACTGTTGTCAGATCTCGATCAGAACAGCTACCAGGCCAAGCCAGCCACCTGTTCTGACCAGCTGCCCTTCATACAGCTCTAGATTCCTCTTAACAATCACGAATGAACAACTAATGGTTTAACCAGACCAAGAACCCAACACCGCGAGATGTATTCTTTGGTTTGAACAAGGATGAGGTTATTTCCAGTTTACCAAGGATTCCTTAGTTTGTGAGGATGAACTTTCATTTCACCCAGGAGCTACAGTTCCGGTTCTGATAGACTAGTCCGATTTTGGACCACTTTAGTTCAGGTACGTCTCAAGGGTCGTGGTAAGTGGCAGACGGCAAGACTGAGGTAGTCCCCCATGCTAGAAGTAATGATTTAAAGATTTGGTATTTATAAGCGTAAGCCCATATGGTGGTTGATTGTGGGATAGAAGTTCTCAGTGATGCACTTGATTTAATTTTAGACTGGGCGTTGGAGAGCAGCTTTTCCGGTCGGTCGTTCCAAGTCAGAAGTTGTGAACCGGCAGTTTAATGATGGTCCTTAATTAGCACATAGCGACGCTTAAGGCTTTCATGACTACAGTGGGTACCTGGATCACAGGCGGAAGGGAAGTTCCTAGTGTTGGCATCAGAGAATTATGGAGTCAGAGATCCCTTCGTTTCTTCCAACCGTGGCCATTGACCATACAGAGCCACGTCTGCATCCCAACACTCCCGAAAGAAGGCTGATTGCCGCCTTTCACGAACCACCATTTGTCACTTTGGCGTTTAAAAACTTCGTCCAAATGGCAGCTGTCTATTGGCGAGGCATGTTCAAAACGTGAGAATATGTTGACCTGTCATGAATGCCAGGTCAGTAAACATTTACGTCCACTACGCAGGAACTTCTCAGGTCTCCCTGTGGCCGAGACCCGTGGGAGTCGATCAGTTTAGTTACCACTGGAATCCGGTAGAGACGGTATGGATTTGGTTTCCACAGGCCAAGTCAAGTCACGTGATAATCAAATCAAAGGTCAAGTCACGGGGCTGTTAACGGCTAAACGGGACCATTATGTGTCTGCAGCAGACCAGGCGTCTGGGTGTGGAATCACAGCTTTCCAAAAGGGGATTCCACCCGCAAATCCACAATTGAATAGGATAAATAATTTCCACGACCGAAATTGTCATTTGTGGAGCTGAAACTTCACATTTAAACCCGAACTCTAGTTTAGACTAATCCGTATCGAATCCAACATTTCCATCTGAATCAGAACATTCCATGCGTTCATGTCACAAGCTTAATACATCAGCAGTCTAGCTTCCATGTCTTTGAAATCTTGGCTCAAGGCCATGGGTATTGCACATTGACAGGGAGTAGTCTTTTGATAGTGTCCTTGACTGAAATTTCACTATTTCCACAATCAAAGGCGAGTTTAAAGATACGCAAAATGTTATAGAAAGAAGTTCACTACAAAGTGACCGAGTATCATGACATCTATGGTCTCTATGGTCATCTATGGTCATCTATGGTCATCTATGGAATATCTTGTGTATATCTTGTGTATGTATCTTATGAGTGTCTATGGTACTTTGTAGTTGATGGCTTGATTCCTGGTCTGCTAATACCACCTTCCTCCCAGAGCTCTACTGTAGTGGTCCTCTTGTCCGAGACTGAAGTGCCTATGCAGGTGGTGCATAGATGTGTCAAAGATTTCTGACTACAGGAAGATGTTAGATTATTATCGGCCTGGGGCTTAGCCTGTATTCGCAAGGTAAGTTCTAACGGGCTAAATTAAAAGGACCTTCCTAGACCTAACGGTTCTGGAATATGCTGAAAGCTACTTAGTAGGAACTCGCCAATCAGTTAATAGTAGTGTCTTAGCTACTCTAGTATAATAGGGTATTGGTAATCGTCAGTAATGGTGTCAACGAGTACCTAGCATGTACGGAGACGAGGTACTTCGTGGATATGTTGGATGCAAGGTTTAGACAATGGCACTGTGCAAGGTTTAGACAATAGCGCTGGGCAAAGCCTAGATGAGAAGAGAAGTATAAGACGTACTGAGACCCCGCCTCAGAACGTCGGTCTTGTAAGGTAAAACTTACATCCCCCTGTATATTGATATATACTAAAACATAAGTTGAAAAGTGTTGATACCTGCTGGCTGGTTCACATCTTCCAGCTACCATAGTAGTTGGTCTGCATGGATCTCCGGTATCCCTGTTTAGTCCGGTATTCAATCCTGTATCGAGATTGGATCTCATGTCTAACAGAGGATTGAGTGGAGGTAGGGGTTGCTTAGTGCTGGGCTGAGCCTGACAACGGTACGTTTGGAACAGACTAGGCAATGGAGCCGCCTATATGCAGGAGGCGGGCTGCAACCAGGCAGTCTAGTGGAGGTCACGTGGCATGGGCACGGGCATGGCCTGAATATCTTTGGCAGAAACAAGTGAGTCTTACTAAGAAGCATCAATGAAATGTGAAGTACGTAGTATTGACCAATAAGGCTCCCGTTTTGTCAATTAGTTGGCTCGGATAGACTCCTAACTTCGAGCGTGTCACTGGCAATTGCCATGGCCTCTTTCTCCTTCAAATCGCCCACCCCCCTTCGGTAATGCGGCCATCATCATCGTATCTTTACAGGAGAATCCCTCAACCCACTGTCGGTATTCCACACGGGTCGTGCGTCTGGGACAGTAACCCGCTTCGTTTGCAACCATTATTGGTCAAGTTGAAGTCGCCCTCAAAGGACTCGGATGTGAAGCTGTCTAGCCACGACAGTACTCTTTTTTGCATATCGTTTATTGACTACAGCCTATAAACTGCATCTTGGGATGTACGGGTTTATCTAGGGATGTACGGGTTTTAATGATACGTGGATATGATGATGCAGGTTATTTACGGGGAAGATCCATATTTGCGTGCTTTACCAGGGTATGGTAAAGGTCAGCCTAAAGAGGCAAGCAGAAAGAGTGTTAAGAGGTTGGGTCTATCGATGTGTTTTGCAGAGGAGATAGCATATAGCCAGAACATATCGACCGTCACGGTCTTCATATGCATATAAGAACCTATTCCATCTGTTGGGTTCATTGACCAGGCAGAGCGAATTCAGGATTAAGAAAAAAATTCATGTTCTGTTAGCGTAGTGTCATGCCTGAGGGAGAGGAGGAAGAGAGAGAGAGAGAGAAGGAGAGAGAGAAAGAGGATCAGACAAAAAAAGAGAAAGAAAGAGGATCAGACAAAAAAAGAGAAAGAAACAGGATCAGACAAAGAAAGAGAGAGTGAGAAAGTGAGAAAGAGAGAAAGAGTGAGAAAGAGTGAGAAAGAGTGAGAGAAAAGGATCAGAGGTGAGAGAGGTCCATTTTCCTGCACCAACGCGACCACTACCCTACGCTCCAACTAACCAGCATTCCACCCATCAGCCCAATTGCAATGGGAATCCTCACCACGCCCGATAAGGAAAAAATCAAGCGGGCCGTGCCCAAGGCGTCCAACAAAATCATCGACGCCACCGTGGCCAGGCTCTACGTGGCCTACCCCGACGCCTCCTTCTGGACCTACACCGGGCTCAGTGGCGCCATTGCGCTAGTCGACGACTTGGTCGGCCACACGTTCTTCCTCAAGCTCGTGGACATTGCCGCCGCCCGTGGCGTCCTCTGGGACCAGGAGCTCTACGTGGACTTCCTGTACCACCAGGACAGAACCTTCTTCCACACGTTCGAGATGGACGAGTGCTTGGCCGGGCTTCTCTTCGAGGATACTCACGACGCCGCCCACTTCTACAAGCGTGTGTCCACGCGCCACAAGCACGCGCTGAAGCAGACCGTCAACAACAAGAACGCCGTGGCCTTGAAGGACCGCATGCTCCCGGGCCCCGTGAAACAAGGCCTGCGTGGAGAGTACGTGGATGTCGCCACCGGCCAGCGCTCGCGCCGGGCCCGCGGCGTGCTCTACTATGATGACCAGCCGCCGCCCGAGTGGCGCTCGCTCTACGGTGAGCTTGCGGCTGCGGGCATCTCCGAGGACATGATAGCCGAGAATAGGGACTTTATCAAGAGCTATATTGCCCAGCAGGGCGGGCCGTTGGTGGGCTTGGAGCCGCCCATTCCACGCCGCTTCTCTCAGAAACACGACTCGGCTGACCCGGCCCTGCCCCCGCCGCCAACCGCGACGCTGGCCAAGAAGAAGGCGCCGCCGCCCCCGCCTCCCGCTGCAGTCTCCTCTGCTAAAGACTCGCTGGACCTGTCGCCGGCCCCCGAAACAAGGGCCTCTCTGCCGGACCTGCCTCCCGAACCTGCTGAAAAGCCGAGGTTCCGGTTGCCTCCCATGAATGCGCCCATTCCCCCACACAGCGGCTCTTCTCAACCGCCTCCACAGCAACCCCCTCCACACTCCCAACCCCCTCCACAGCGTTCACAACCTGCGCAACCTCCACAGCCACTGACTAGTCTGGCAAACCCCCCTCCGCCTCCTCCTAGGGCTGCGGGAAGAGCGGTGCCGCCGCCTCCGCCTCCCAGAGCTCAGGCACCTGCTAACACTGGTCCCCCGGTTCCTCCTGCACGGGGTGCTCCTCCTCCTCCCCCGCCACGAGCAAGAACACTGGCTCAGACCCCTACACACACCGGCCAGGTTGCTATGCCTCCTGTTCAGCCTCCTGTTCAGCCTCCTGTTCAACCTCCTGTTCAACCTCCTGTTCAACCTCCTGTCAGGCAGAGTGCACCTCCCCCTCCGGCTAGGGATTATACCTCGGTTCCTGTGCAGAATTTTCCTCCGCCACCTCAAAGATCAGAGCCCCAGAGTAATTCTCCTCTTAATAGCACCGGCGCCCCTCCTCCACCTCCATTACCTCAAAGCACCGGTGCCCCTCCACCTCCATTACCTCAAAGCACCGGTGCCCCTCCTCCACCTCCATTGCCTCAAAACACCGGTGCCCCTCCTCCACCTCCATTGCCTCAAAACACCGGTGCCCCTCCTCCACCTCCATTGCCTCAAAACACCGGTGCCCCTCCACCTCCCCTCCCACCTACCGATGCACCCACATCAGCTCCCCCTCTTCCTGTGGTGGACAGCTCGCGAGATGCGCTTCTTGCATCGATCCGTGGAGCTGGAATTGGCAATCTCAAAAAAACAGACAAGTCTGCCCTTGAGAAGCCAAACGTCTTGCTCCAGGAAGCACGCGGCGAGCCCGTGGCCCTGCCAGCTTCTGCCCAGCCAGCTTCTTCGGGCCAGCCAGAGACTCTTGCCGATGCATTAGCCAGTGCTCTCAACAAGCGTAAGGGAAAGGTCGCTGAGAGTGATGACGACGATGATAACGACGATTGGTAGAAAAAACGATTGCTGAGAATCCATTAGATGAAGAATTCACTCGATAAAGAATTTGATGATTATGAATTCTGACGAAAACAATACAGGAGTTATCAGATCAAAAATCTAGGAATTCGATCCCATGCAAGCTACAGCTATGGTCAGTTACCTGCATACTCTGAGCATGTGACTGATTCCTAACTAGAGTCCTCACCGGGTTCACGAACTTGTAGATTCGGTGTCTGTGTTTCTATAAACGCCAGGCCAATGGTTTAGGCAACGAAGAAGATAAAGCGGACTGTATGGAATGCGGAACAAACTGGTGATGTCTGCAAAGTTCCATTCTATGTTGATAATTGGTTGATCATTGATTTGCAGCCGATTATAGCTAGCGGAAAATATCCCAATTTCCATAAACTTCATGGATTATCCGTTCATACCGACAATTGGACCATGGTCCGCTTGTCTGTTTGTCAAGGTCTTATCTGGTGGTGTACGGATGTCGCGCCTACATCAGTGGCCATCTCAGAATCTTCAACCCCAATGAGCTCCAACTCAGACTTCCTGGACACGCACAAGGTCTTGGCGGCCTTTGCAGAGGCGCTTCGGTTCTGGGCGGTGCACTTGACTGCCAAGGATGGCGACTTGAAGAAAGCAGTGCCCCCAGCCGCAATAGCCAATCCGCTTGCGGAGCTAGAGAAAACCACCAAACTTATCAAGGCACACACCACAAAAGTGGGCATAGTCTTCGAACCATCCAAAATCGCCACTTCCGGGTCCTCCACCTACTCAACGGTGTCGGACTTGTCCAAATCCTTCATTTTGTTCGTGTCGGCGCTTTCACTGGTATCGCCCAGCGAGGTATCGGTGATTTTCTATGAAGAGATCCACTCTGTATGCCTGAACTTGGTGAATACCGCAGTGATTTTTACCGACGAACTCAAAGATTTGTTGCAGAAAACGGGGGAAAAGCATCCGGAAAATCCAAGTGAAAGCAAAGAATCTGAAAAAGAAACTAAAGAAACTCAAACAGAATCCGAAAACAAGGCCGAAAGTATAGAAACCGATGCTCGGTTAGTGTCCGTCGGAAAAATATGGAACATCTGCGATGACCTCGTCAAGCTCATAGACGGTGGAAAACTCAAGTTTCTCGAGAAGAAATCAAGAATGCACCTCTCGCTCATCGAAGACGGGCTCGACGAGTTCGCACAGTGGACAGAAGACCCCGACAATTTCGATGACGATGACCCGTTCGGCCTCGATGAGTTCTCGGACGACGAAGTGCCCGGAGAGCCTGCACAGAGCTCCGACGACGAGGGTGTGCAGGACGGGGTGATTGCTTTTTCGAAAACGTGGCTCCAAAAATTCAAGCTCGTCAAGCTCTTGTTTCTTTCCATTAACAAGTCGCTCAACTCGCTCGTGTCGGGAGAGAAGATTGACCAAATCTTCGGCATGGAGAGTACTGTGTGCAGGAGCATCGATGAGCTTATTGTGGAGCTCATGGTCAACAAGGTGCTAGACGATGAGGTTACAGAGATAGCCAAGAGTATTGACGATTCTTGTTTTAGCATAATCAGGCTTCTCCAGGATGCTAACAAGACCAGCGAGAACAAGGTTAAGTGGTGTGCTTCCTGGGAGGCAAAGTACTCTGAGTTGCTGCAGGAAATGTACCAACACTGACACAGCCATAATGTTAGATATATACCATCAAGAGAAAACATATTAAAACGCTCTTTTGCATAGTTCAACCAGCTAGACCAGTTAAACGCACTTCTGAAGCACCATGGAAGTAATAGAATCTAACAGTATCCTATAATACCTATAGATCCCTAGTGGTATCAGTCTGCAGTAACCCTAGTAGTATCATAGTAGTCCTAGTAGTATCAGTCTGCAGTAGTCCTAGTACCAACTATAGTTCCCCAGTAAGTGAGTAGTCGTAGTACTCACAACTTAGGTGCTTCGATGGGTTGTTAATTCAACAAGCCCAAAGCCTTGGCATGGTGCTTGGCATGGGCCTCAGCAAACGTGCTGATGAAAAAGTACAGATGGTCGTATCCGTCCACAATGTGGAGATCCACGGAGCCCTTGTATTTCGCCTCTTTGGCGGCCGCAGCAAAGTTTTCCGGCTGCAAGTACTTGTCCTTGGCGTAGAAGCCGTCTGCGGCGCCCTGGTGGATCAAGATATCTGGCTGGTTGGCTCCGTCGTACTCCTTGATCAAGTGTGTGGGGTCATACCTGTACCAGTCCTCTTTGTTGGAGCCCAAGTAGTTGCCAAAGTTCTTCTCGCCCCAGGCACAGTTCAGCGGATTGGCAATGGGCGCAAAGGCGCTGACGCTCTTGTACTTTCCTGGTAAACGGAAGAAGGCCGAAAGCGCACCGTAGCCTCCCATGGAGTGGCCCGTGATGGAGATGTTGGAGAAGTCCAACGCTGGGAAGTGGCCGCTCAACCCTTGCAAGAGCTCCTCGTGCACATACGTGAACATGCGGTAGTTCTTCACCCAAGGCTCTTGAGTGGCGTCCACGTAGAATCCGGCACCTGTGCCAAAGTCGTACGAGTCGTCTTCGCCTTCAACTCCGGCGCCCCGAGGAGATGTGTCGGGGAAGACCAAGGCAAACCCGTATTTGTTGGCAAAGTAGGCCAAGAACGACTTTTCCGACGCGTTGTTGGGCGTACAAGTCAAGCCGGACAAGTAAACCAAGACGGGGATCTTGGATGTTTCGGTTCCTGGCACGAACACGTTCACATCCATCTTGGTCTGGGTAGTCTTTGAGTCGTGGGACAATTTGTGGAGCTTTCCGCCGAACTGGGCGATCTCTGCGTTGGAAGTGAACAGCATGATGAGTTGTTATGGAGCAAGTTAGGTTTCTCTTTCAATGGATTTGAATGAGATTTATGGATCCTGAGACGTAATCTTGAGCGGATCGCGAGCGGATTTGGTTGCCGATAAGAGCAGTCCTGTCCATTGTGCAGGCACTTGCGGTTATGTGCAACATATTGGGCATAAAAGTGCGGGCTGACTCGATTAGTCTTACTCCGCTATAACTTGAATATTGAATATTTCTCTAGTAGTACTTCTCTCGGTATGCAAAGTCATCACTTGAAGTACTTCTCAAGTAATAAATCTCTAGATGCAGGTGTCCAGAGCATCACTCGAAGTACTTCTTCAGTTCCACTTCTTCTAGTAAGCAAGTGTCTTGGCCCTTATTAGGGGTGCTTTCGGAACATGTAGCCTTGAGTGTGATGGAATTCCTTGAATCACAATGTCTTGACCAGTCAAACAGTGTGTACTTGTTGCACACCTTTAGGTTCTGAGACTGTCGCTAATGTTCAAATGAGCCATGTATCATAACATAGTTCTTTTTGTTAGTAGGTCAAAAAAGATACGGTATCTTACTGTTGAATAATTGCTGTGGTTATATAGCATATATGGCTGTATATGGTCGTGATAGTCGTTGATTGTTCTTGATGGTCCTGATGGGCGATGAAGGTCGTTTATGGTCGTTATTAAGATCATTGATTGATTGAAAACTTTGATAAGAAAATTTGGGCAACTCAAATATATCAGACAAATTGTTGCTCTTTTATACCCAGCAGCGGCGTGGTCGGTATGCGTAAGGGATATGCAATGCGGTTTCAAAATTTGCAGCCATGAGGCCAGGGGTGTTTCACCTTTCCCCTGAATATGCACCTAGCTCAAAGAGTATTATAAAAGGCTGACCATCCCCCCTTACTTCCTCCTTTTTTATCCTCGCAAATCTAAGCGTTGCCACACACCAGTGAGGAAGTACTACAGCCAAAGGTTGAGGCCATTCAAGAACCTCCTATGTATAAAGCATCCTATAGACAACCAATGGATAAGACATTCTATAGATGGCTATTCTATAGATGGCTATTCTATAGATCGGATATTCGACAAGATATCGATGGACAAGACATTATATGTATAGAACATCCCTTCATTAGGGTTTTGTTAAAATCATCAAATACTGCATCTGTTTCTCGGCTCGTAGGGGAAGAAAACTACCAAAACGCCTGCTAGCAAAAACAACGCGCCAGAAACATAGATGGGCGCAGAAGTGGTCAAGTCAGCATAGATAGCAATTATGGGAGCAAAGATGCCAAATATCCGGTTGAACGAAGAAGCCAATCCCACCGCAGTGCCTCTAACTCTTGCAGGAAACACCTCAGGAGTGTAAGCATAAAGAACCCCATAGATTATGTTGGAAAAGAAACTGAAGAAACAAGTCCAGGCCAAATTCGAATTGGACGTTTTGGCGGTAGTGGACCCATACAAAACAATCCCGGTCATGATACACGAGATGCAAAGAGCACCTTTTCGTCCAATCCGGAACTCAACCAAAGCACCCGCAAACAATGAGCCAGGGATTCCCAAAACCGCCACGATCAACGTATTTCGATAGGTTACGTGGATGCTATTCGGAGTGGTCACCTTGCCCTCCAAGAATGTGGGCAAAAAGGCATTGTACAATGGAAAGGCGAGGCCGACGATGCCCCAGGTGAAGATCACAAGACAAGACGAAATCGCAAGCTTTTTGGATGCAAACAACTGAGCAAGATGAGCTCGATCGTACTTCTGCCACCGCCTCTTGACTAGATCATCGTCCTTGTTTCTTGCTCCGAGCGACACCGGATCTTCTTCTGGCGTGTAAAGGTCATCGAGCTCCTGGAGGTGTTCCAACGTTAAGTTATTAACGGTTTTGTTGAACCGGGCAATTTTATTGAGTGATTCTATGGCCCGTGCATTATCTCCGCGAGATAGGTAAAAAGCCGGACTTTCATAGACGGGAAACAAGAACCTGGCAAAAAACATCGCAAACGTCATGCTGCCCAAGGTGAAGAGGAAATAACGCCAGCCCTTGTTGTCCTTAGCATAGCAGATGTCCTGGTCGGAGCAAGAATAGTTGGAAATTATGCCCCAGGAAATGAGCGCCGTGACCAACTGGCCTAAACTCCACCAAACAGACATCACCGTTAGAAGCCACTTTTTAGTGGTGGGGAGGGCCTCCAAGAATATGGCCAGGTCAACTGGAAGGTTTCCTCCGACACCAAAACTCCAGAGAGAGCAGAAAACACCCATGGCAGTGAAGTTGGGCGAGGCGCCGGCCACAAGCGAGAACAAGGCCGTAAAGAGGAAGGTGAGGGTGAAGACCCAACGCCGGCCAATAATATCGGCCATGACAGACCAAACAAAAGCCCCAGCAAGGAGGCCCAAGTTCTGGGCGAGGGTCAAATATGGCGCTTTCCCCACTGGGTAATGGACCTGGTCAACCTCATTTAATCTCTGGAGGATATATGACGTGGCCACAGGGAAGGCGTTATCAGCAAACCAGCCAAAACCGGCCACAAGAAAGAGGCACGTTTGGTAGCGGCCAAAGCCAATGTCGTCGATGGCCCTCAGCACCAAAATCGACTTTTCCAAGTACACCTTGCTGACATCGTGTGTATCGAAAAGAGGCAGGTTCTCTTCACTCGATGTATCAACTGCTTTTGAGTCGGTGTCAAACACCTCTTTCTTATCTTCAACTGCCGGCATCTTCATGGTGAATTTGCATGGGTTTCAAAGGCATAGAGGGAATGTAACATGATTTATGTTGAAGGATAGCCAGAGTTCTTTTCAAAAACCCTGCACAGGACCTGAATCAAGAACTTTAATGGCATGCAGTGAGAAAGGGGCGGAGTTCTACAATCGATAACCTTTTGATTTAATGCCGAAGTGAAGAGTGAGGATTAAGATTAAAAAGGGGTTAAGCTTGCAAATATTCCTTAATTTCTAATAAGTGAGATTGGAAAGGTGCAAGCAGAATCTTCCGATTCCTTTTTGAATCAAAGGGTTCTGCTCGCTTCATCGACGCAGTGGTGTATGTGAGATTCATAATGGGTAAGGCAATTCGAGCTATTGTCAATATTACAATGGTTGAATTGAGACATTGTTAAATGAGAGAAGATAAAAGTGACAAGAACAATTGGAATGAGATTGGAGATAAGAAAAATATCCAAATAGGGCGATTATTAGACGAGGCAATAAGAAAAAAGACCATGAGCCGAATTGGGCATTGTCAAAAGGATCATGGGAACGAGAAAATGACCTATGCCAGAATAGTGACGTCACGATACTTGACTCGGATCACGTGCCAAAATGATACTGCAGGGTTTATTTCTGTTTATCTGCAGGACGCCTGTCTAACATGGTAATATTTTGACGCTTTGGCATGGATCAAGTTCCAAAAAAGCCAATTCCAAGACCTCATTGAGCAAAATTATGATCAAATAAATGGATAACTTCTTTACCAAATCAAAATGATGAGTGTGGCTGATCCTGGATGGCCTTGCACTGGAGAGGATATGACAAATCCAAGGGTTTTCTCAAATCCTTCAAAGAACTTGAAAGAGGTCAATACAAAGATTCGGGTTTTTTCGAGTGTTGGAAAGAAAACGGGTTTGATTTTTTGTGCAAAACTTTTGAAAGTGATGAGAGGTGGGAGAGTAGTTTTGCAGACAAAGTGCAAAAGGTGACAAATATCGACAGCAGAAAAATCACGTGTTGAAAAAAAAACTAGACTTGTCATTAACGGCTATGCAGCGTGAAGATCTTGAGTCTCATAATGACCATAGTGTCTGGATACCACAGCTAGAGGAATGTTTGCATTTGGAGAATCCGGAATGCAGGTCACGTGACCGACAATGCCTCCAATGACCTACTGGTACTAGAACCTACTGATACTAGGACATACTAATGTGGCTTAGGTCGATATTGTGACATTGATGTAATATTCTTACTTTTGTGCATTGCCCATGTGTCTAATAGAGAATTGGTTCTCGAGCTGTTTTTACGTCTAGAATGACGAGCATGTGAAGGCAATCACAGTGACAAACATGAACCCAAGCATTTGCATCAAATTGGACTTCAGATCAGCACGCAAAGAGAACCCAGCGCTAACCGTCCGGTTATCGTTCTGTTGGTTTCCGTTGGTAGTGCCCGTACTGGTGAAGTTCAAGCCCGTCTCTGAGTCATCGATGCTCAGGTCCCAGCAGTATGTTTGGAAACACTGCTTGCACTGGTCGCTCTGCTCCACGCCCTGTCTCTCCTGCTCTCGCCTGATGATAGCACAAGCCACGCAGGTTTTCCAGTCTTCGTCCAAGGTGCGGTTGAGTCTGGAGGCCACTTCAAAGCCGTTTTTGATCATGCCCAACTTCTCGTCCTCCTCATACGAAAGCTTGAACGTGGAGGTGTTGGAGAAGTACGTGAAGGGGCGGTTTGCGGTGTACACAATCAATGGCGAGTCGTAGACGTCGTCTTCATCAGCGCCGTCAGGAAGCAACCTGGTCAAGTTCTTGGCATCACACCCGAAGAAGGCAGGACGGGCAGTCAAGTTCAAGTTCCGGAAGGATGCTGCATCTGGAACATAGGGGAAGATGGTGCCATTGCCCTGTTGCAAGTGCTGCCTTTCGTGAGTGGCAATCAATGAGGTTCCGTTGGGCCACAGCTGATCGGTGTCTGCAGAGTTGTCGTAGGCGAAGATCACATCCACGCCTCTCTCACGCTGGATCAATGGGTAGAGTGGGATGTTCTGCCCATCCTCTCCTCCGTCCACAAGGTACAAGGTGTCATTTTGGACAATGGAGTGGTAGGCCGCCTCGTCATAACTGCGGAACGGGTTGGGCTCATACACGGCGATATCGTTCTCGTCTTTAGAGACAGTGTCCAAGAGATGCGTGATAATCGACTTCAATGTCGACGAAATGGACGTGGTGTTGATTTGCAACACGAACTGGTTAAACAACGTGGACGAGGTTCCCATGATGAAGCCGGCATTGTCAAATCCGGCAACACATGTGCCGTTCACGGGCTTTCCGTCCTTCACCTTGGTACCCAAATACTTGGTTTGGGTAAATGAATACAACGAAGGATCCCACGAGCCTAACTCGAACGGATTGACCTCGAACACGGTGGAGTTGCCACTGATGAGCATTTCGCCCGGTGTTCTGCCGTCGGTCACCACGATAGGGAACGGCATCTCGTGGTTGACAAAGCTGTCCATGTCCTGGATCAGCGACCACACAAGGGAGTTGCCGTAGTCGGTCAGCTCCGGGAAAAACTGGTGCAGTAAGGCTCTTCCCCATGTGTCGGTCAAGGAAACCGGGTAATTTGCGTCTTCCTTGGCCAGCACGTCATCCCACAACTGCTTATAATAGTCATAGGCTTTGATTGGGTTCCAACCGCCATAGTTGACGATGGAGTGTTCCAAGTTCCAGAGCCCGTTCTTATTGTCGACCATGTCCTGCACACTGGAGTCGTTGTTCATCACCAAGCTGCCCACGAGCCAGTTTCCTCCGGACAATCCCACGAGGTAAGTGGATGCCTGGAGTAGCCCACCAAGACCTTCCTCGTGGGCCCCCACTGTGCGGTTATCCAAAGCAGCCAACTGGCCTGCGCCACTCAACATGGCTCTATAGCCACCTCCGGAAAAGGCAATACCGATGGTCAAGGAGCGGTTGTTCCTTGTGTTTTTTATGAAGTCGCTGGCGTTGAAGCCGTCAAGCCCAGCCTCGCTCAAAAAGGTCTCCAAGTGCTGGTTGGTAACCTTGTTGCGCTCTTCGAGCCATGCGGTTTCGTTATCGGAAAGCTTATTGGCGGGCCGGATCAAGTCGCCGCCAGGGCACTGCACGCTTCCCGGGGCATAGCCACCGGTCCATGCAAGAGCTGAAGCAAAAAAGAGAAAGTAACGCATGGTTCAAATAACAGTGGTGAGGAAGAGAAGTTGCTACTTAAGTCCCGGCACGGCACGAGCCAGAGCCGCGCAACATGCAGGCATCTGGAATAGCAACAATCGCCTGCATCGCCAATGCATGATGCGTCGAATGCGATGAGAGAAGACGTTATGAGAGATTTCTCCAAAGGTCCACGCTGGTTGGCCCACCCTGCAGACAAGCCTACACATGGAATTTTGAAGCCATTTTAGCAAGAATATCGGAAAGCGATTCAAGAAAATCGAGGATGTAAGGGTTTGGCTACGCTTGGTCTGTTGCTGGGATCTGGGGCGAGGATTTCTCGGACTATTAACTATATTTGGTCTGTGTGGTCGTGTTCCGCACCAATCGTGGTCATGATTCTCGCCGCATGCACGGGTACTTGGACCATATGAGTGGGTTTCTCCAACAGCAAACAGCCTTCATACAGGAAACCAATGGCAAGCTCGTGCAATGGTACAATGAGCAGAGTTTCAAGAAAAGAGTGCTTCTCATAAGTGCCGGGGTGTTGGGCATGGTGGTGGGCGTGATAGCGCTCATTTTCCACAAGTACCTCTTGGGCGTGTTGGTGGAGGTCTCAGACACAGTGGAGAAGGTGCCGGGCGGCGGGGCCATTCTCTTTGCGCTCATCTTCTTCGTGGGGTTCCCTCCTCTCCTTGGCTTCTCGGCGTTAGCCATGTTATGTGGCATGACGTACGGGTTCCCCGGGGGCTGGCCGCTCTTGGCGTCCGCATCGATCACCGGCTCGTTCGCCAGCTTCATGACCTTCCGGTACCTTCTCCGGAACCAGGCGGAGCAGATGGTGCAGAGACACGAGAAGTTCCGGGCGTTTGCGGAGATCTTGAAGGAGGACGCATCGCTTTTCATTCTTGTGTTGATCCGATTGTGTCCGTTGCCATACTCGTTGTCCAACGGGGCGTTGGCGGCGATTCCCAGCCTCCTGGCGTGGACTTACTTGTCTGCATCGTTGATCACGTCGCCCAAGATGTTTGCCCACATTTTCATTGGGCATACGGTGAAGAACTTGGGCAACGCGGAGCGGCCCACGTCGGCCAAGGTATTGGACGTGGTGAGCATTCTCATCACGGCATGTGCGGTGTCGTTGGCGACGTTGATCATCTACAAGAAGATGCAGGCGAAGTTGAACTCGTACCACAGCGAGAGCTACCACGGTGCAGGATACGACGACTTGGTGTTTGGCACTTTTGACGACGAAGAACACAACCTCGAGCTCCACCCCACGGCGTATGACGACGACCAGTTCATTATAGAAGAAGAGCCGTCCGGTTAGGCCGCTAGTTGCCTGACGGAGAAGAACGATTGCATCAATGTTGATAAATGCAGAGTCAAGGGTTGATGTATTGGCTCGGGGCTCATGACTGATGGAGTTAAAATGAAGAATTGCCAGGAGCGAGTTTCAGCCTTGTGCCTAGACGAGCCAATATCTGAACCATTGATGAAGGGATCAGATCAAGTGTCGTGTGACCGAGCGAAGAGCACCCCGGGAACCAACTGGGAAAAACTGGGAACCAACTGGGAAAAAACTCAGTGTCACCCGGATATACACCACAATGGTGAAGCTACATGATACTGCAATGATCTGCAATGATCTGCAATGATCTGCAATGATACTGCGATTATAGCAAAAAGATGCTGAAGGGTGATACTGTGATGTATACCAACAAGACGTTGCTGGGTGAGTTCAGGTTACTGAGAACATCCGGGTCAGAAATGGAATCATACCATATGCAACCCATCCGCTAGCCTTTAGCTATAATTGTTGACCAACTGTTGATATCATTGACCATTCTGACCATCTATTGACAAGCCTGCTTCGATGCACCCATAGATACAGAGGCCAGCTTCGGTTTGCCACTACCAGCATTGTTTGCCAGCATTGTTTGTGGCCCGTGTGATTCTCCAACGTGTCTCAGATATCGTGAAGCCATTTAGAACCGGAGTGGGATGCAGATTCCATGGTTGTTCTATTAATTTTTATTTGATTGTTGCGTTATGTCTTGATCCCAAACGTTGATCTATGGTCTACGACTCTATGGTAGGCATTATAGTGGTCATGTGTTGTGGCTGGCCAGGTTTAACTAGCCGGGTATTGTGGTATGCTTCTGTGTTATGGTCTAGTGATATGACGCTTCGGTCCAAAATTACTCCGGGAATTCTGGGCTGACCAAACCTATAATTCTCCATATTCATGACCTGCCCACAGGGGTCATTCAATTCTACGCTAAGCCATCAGTCTCGCCCTGCCAGCCAGCTTCCTATTTATAAGCAAGGTTTTTACCAAGGAATTATCAACCAACTAACTAGGTCAGTCATAACCATCTCCCACTACACCACAGTACACACCACAGAACACTACCACAGAACACTACCACAGTACAATATACTACCATTATACTACACTCACTGAAAGTGAACCTAAGGAATAGGGGGGTTCCATTCCAGTGAGCAGTGTGCTACGCACCCAGACCCGCGATGAGTATCGCACGACTCTGATAAAAGCATACACCGCCAACCAGATGGAGTCAGACCCTGGGAGCGAGGGACGGAGATAGATCATTATTAAAGTGGCCCGTTGTACTCCCTGGCCAGATAAGGTTGGTGTGCAAAGTAGGGAAGTAGGAGGGAAAATGGAAGGAGGGAAACGATTAGGACAAGACGAAGGTAGGATCTAGGACGACAAAGGGGAATGTGCTACTTTTAGGTGAATTCGGTGGCTTGGCAGCTGCCGCATATGCTCCGAAGCAGAGATAAGACCAGTTGTCTATATGGGAACCTCCATTCCTCCTTGAGCACCAGCAACGAAGAAACCATTGAAGCTAACGTTATCAAAGATCGTGTAATTTCATGCATAACTATACCATAGAACAGTATCAGAACAGTATCAGAATAGTAATAGAACAGTATAGAACAGTATCAGAACAGTATCAGAACAGTATCAGAACAGTATCAGAACAGTATCAGAACAGTATCAGAACAGTATCAGAACAGTATCAGAACAGTTCAGTTCAGAGAAGAGTCCTACAGACCTGTGCTGTAACGGTATGACTACTGTACTACATAAATGGATTAGAACTGTACTATGTAAGTCTACTGCAGAACAGGATGAACATTTACTTTACACTGTACTAGACTGTATGTAGAAGTGACCATAGGGCTACGCTGTATAATTGTATGTAACTATACTGTACTATATGTGTATTATGTACTGTAGAACTGTATGTAGACACCTATACTCTAACTGTACTATTAATTGTGCTATAAAACTGTCTGTTGTCTGTTACTGTCAGTTACTCTGTATTACTGTACTACGTAAGGGCGCTGTGAACTGTATATAGAACTACATTTCTATATTTATGGATCTATATTTCTAAGACTTATGTATAGACCCCCGATGGTTCGCGCACTACCATTCAAGGAATCTAACATTAACAATAAAACTCCTTCGGAGCTAACCTGCCAAGGCATCTAGTATTGCTTTATTCAGTTATATTTAAACAGAGTTTGAAATTAAAGAGCAATAATCTGTGGGAAACTAAGATTAGCAGTACCTATTTTATCTGCATGCATAGAAACAGACAGTAGATTCTTTGGTAAGTTTGTAATTCAGTGTATTCGTGACGACCTCAAGGTATCGTAGGTTACTTACATAGTCTGACTGTCCTGCTAGACCGTACATTGTCGGCTCATACCCACATGGGTAGTGCGCCAACCATCAGGTGTCAGATCATAGATAATAGATAATAGATAATAGATACATGAATACATAGAATTTCATAGAAACATATAAATTCATAGAAAGACAGACATTCATACAAATTCATAGAAATATACAAATTCATAGATATATACAAATTCACAGAAATTCATAGAACTATATAATCATAGAAACATGCAAATTCATAAAAATATAGAAATATAGAAACAAAAATATAGAAATTCATTAATACATAGAAATTGTTAGATTCTTTGGTAACGTCTAGTACTTTGTAGTTCCATGTATTTGTTCGTTGATGCCTCCTTACAAGAGGAATCCCGGGGTCTATATATAGGCGAATCGCTCGGCATTCGGCTGTTCGGCTGTTCGGCTGTTCGGCTGTTCAAATGCCGAGGTAGAGCCCATTATTACTCCCATGTCTCATTGTTAGAAGACTTTCGCACAGCGAGGCTTTATCTGATCCTGATGGGTAGTGTGTTACCCATCGGGGGTCTAAGAAATACATAGATAGATAGATAGATAGATAGATAGATAGATAGATAGATAGATAGATAGATAGATAGATAGATAGATAGATAGATAGATAGATAGATAGACAGACAGACAGATAGATACATTGATACATAACGATACGAAGAGCCCAGGGAACGTGGACCAGATCTTCACACTTGCACATGGCAATCTATATTTCCAGTACATGAGTGCCTAGAACCCCGGGTTGCATATCAACACCAGCGTCGGGCCACCGGGAGTGCTGTACGCCGATGAATATGGACCATCAACTATGGTCTGGGATGGGATCATGGAAATGTCCTTGACCATGAACTATGTTCTGTCTGTGTGGTTTAATGGGGTCACTCTGGTCGAGGTCACGTGACTTCCATATATATGTCGACTGAACTGGAAGTAGCCTGACAAAGCGGGATTTCTAGTATGATACATATAGGCCAGGTCTTTCCAAGGCATGCTCACCTGCAGTCTGCACCCACACTAGTCTGTCTTCATGTAGTCTGTATGTTTGGGTCTGTTTGGGTCTGTTGGGGTCTGTTGGGGTCTGTATGGCTACCTTGCACAGTCCATCTATGTGGTTCTATGAGTGGTGATTGTCTAGTCTATGAATAACATGCGGGTCCGGCGCTTCTCCACCTTGTCGGACGTAAGCATGGCGCTTCGCTCTAAGTCGGCAATCACGGCCTTGGAGTCCTCCTCGCAGATGATGTTGCCGTCGATCAAAAAGTAGTCGCTGCTGATCTGCTTCTTGCACTTGGTGCACGCAAGACAGTGCAAGTGCCACTTTTGCTTGAGCTCGTTCTCAATGCACTCGCCCTCGATGCCGTAGTGGCACGCCTGGCAGAGCGTGTCGTTCAACGTGTGGTAGTGGTGGTTGCAGAACGGGTTGTCGAGCAACACGTACGACGTGACCTTCTTGTTGAAGTGAATCTCGCACCCGGCATACAGACACACAAAGCATTCCCGGTGCCACTGGCCGCTCAACTCGCCTGTCTTGGAGAAGATGGCCTTCTTGGGCCCCGACGTGGCCTCCACGGGCTTGCCGCACGTGCGACAGGGGCCCGTGCCCGCCTTGTTCTTGTGCACCTCGCTGGTGCGGAAGTTGGGCACCTCGGGGTCGATCACCGACCGCGGGAACGCCTCGAACTCCTGCGGCGTGGGGTTCTTGCGGAGAATCTCGTCTTCGTTTTCTTGGCTTCTCGACGTATACGAGAGCTCTTGTATAATGGCGCGGGGCTCAGTGCAGAAGTTGAGATTCTCCAACTCGCGCTCGATCTGGTGGTTTTTGGGGCTCAACGGCTTGATGGTTTCCGGCGTTTCGTAGGTCAACGTGTCGTCGAGCTGGATCACCTGTGGCGTTTCGGGCTCCACCATGTGCATTGCTGCATTCTCGTCTTCCGACAACTCGGGGCTGCTACTTGCAGCTTCTCCGGCTTCAAACTCCGTCTCCGTATCGCTTCCTTCCGACTCGCCTTCTTCCGCGGGCGACAATTTAAAAATCGGCATTTGCATTCTGTTACTCAGTGACGCCAGCACGTTGGATGCTGTGACAAACGAGTCTCCGCTATTGCCCACGTTGGTGGAATCGATGCTGATGGTGCTGCCAGCCTTGATGTTCTCCAACTGCCGTTTTAGCTCGAGTTCGATTTCGTCGTCCTCGTCGCTTTCGTCATCAAACGGCTTGGAGATGATCGAGCTGATGGTTGAGAGGTGAGGGTTGCGAGGCGAGGGCTTTGCTCCAGCGGAATGCTGCAAAAACTGGTTGTAGTCGTCGTTGGAGTTTTCGGCTGAAGTCTCGGTGGTTTCAACTGAGTGTCTTGCGGAATCGAATCGGAACAGCTCTCCGTCTTGCGAACTCAAGTCCTCAGATCTCTCGTTTTGCTTGTTGAACGACGTTAGCAAATTGTTAGTGGTGGGCACAAAGCTATCCACAGGGCTTTTGACGGATTGGCCACTGCTCTTTTCGCTGTAGCCGCGGGGATCGTAGTGCCTATGGTCGGCCACGTCTTGCTTGAATCCGGCCAAAACTTCGTTGAGGTCTTTTTCCGAGCCATAAGCCGGATATGGGGGGCTCTTCCGAGCTGGCAAGGGAGCGGTTGCGTTGCCAAGAATGGCTCTCTTTTGCGTTTCGCTTTGCAGACCTAGCGATGTCAGAGGGCTGCTGCGTTCGTTTCGGTCGGTGTCAAAGGGTGAACTTGTGACGGACGTGCCTCCGGTCTCTTGGGAGTTTATGTACTGGGATCTGCCCTCGGGGATGTGCAACTTGAGGTTCTTCTTGTTGCGGAGCAGGTCATTTTCGCTGGCGAGCCGGGGGTTTACGTTTTCGGCCTCGAATTTTTTCACGTATGGCGCTGGATGCGACGCAGTGGATTTGGAATGGCTGGAGTGGCTGGAGTGGCTGGAGGCATCGGAGTTCTGCGAGTTGAAGTGGGCGTAAGGGTTGAAGCCAGGAGCCGAGATGGCGCTGGAAGGCTCTATTTCGGGCCGCTGGTCGATTCGAGAGTCGGAGTGGTTTCTGCGGCCATCGTAGTGCTCCCTCGAAGGGGTGTTGGGCTTGGAGTACGCATTCCGAGGCATCGGCCCCGAAGACATGATACGGGACTGCAGCGGATAAATAGGGCCCAGCGGGGCATTCCTCGTATGTTTTCCGTGGCCTGGCGAGTCCGGGAACCTGGGCGAGTGAGGAGAGTTGCGGGCGGACGCCGTATCGGGGTACCTGTTCAAGTTGACATCAAACCCCGCCCTTTCGTACACGCCGCGGTAGCGGTGCTCGGATTTCAAGGGCGGAAACGGCGAGTCTGTCGCCAGCATGGGGCTATGGTCTTTGGCAAAGAATTTAGGAAGGGAATGGAATTGCATGGGAGCGGGTGCACTAAAAAGCACTGCTGATCACTGGTGGAAATGACTAAAAGCACTGCTGATCACTGGTGGAAACGACTAAAAGCACTGCTGATCACTGGCGGTAGATGCGCTGATTTGATTGGATTAAGCCACGATATGTACAGTTATGGATCTGACGTCGCTGGCGGTCTTTTTGACAGGTATAAGGGGGAGTAGGAGACCAATCACAGCGCTGGAGGGGGCAATTATGCGCTAAACGGGCCGGGGTTCGGGGATGGTCCTATGCAGTACGAGATTACGGTCGTGAAGTCGTTTGCAATGGAAACAGAACAATAGCAGGAAAAGGAGTCCACAGAGACAAGATGAAGAAGGCGTAGGAAGAGAAAATCACTAGAGAAAAAACAAGTCGCGGTTGGGCCGCGTTGGATGCAGGTCCGCGTCGCGCTCGAGTCGGCATGTGTTGGACAACAGCTCGGCGGGTGAGCCGACTGGGAGAGGGCTTGACAGAAGGTGGACATTTTAGAGGCGAAGCCCCCGAGCAGAGCGGTTTTTTGTGCCCGGGGCAGCGCAGTGGGAAGCAGCGGAGAAGTATGAGATCATGTCCTGCATACAAGCACGCGCATTAACGGACTGCACCTAGTGCTATCTTCGCCGCCCTGGTGCAATGGCGGTTGGATTGGAGACCTCAGTCAGGCACCCCGGTATATGAAGGTATGCTGCCTCGGTCTTAGGTATGCTGCCCTCGGAATTTCAGGTACACTGCCTCGGAATTTCAGGTACACTACCTCGGAATTTCAGGTACACTACCTCGGAATTTCAGGTATGTTGCCCTCGAAGGAGTGACACTCCGACGCATGCGCACACCCGTACACCGGAGAACGAAATAAGCTTTGACAGACGCGAGACAGCGTGGATGATTTGAGGCGGGCACGACCGGTCCACACGCGCACCCGTACACCGCGCACCCGTACACCGCGCTACCTCAGCAGAAAAGCCGATGCAAAGCACCCTTTCGGGTCCAGGCCACACCAGTACAGGTGGCAGCACTGGTAGCAGCACAAGTGCGCATACTCGAGAATGGTGACCAGCGGTCGTTCTACAAGCCTCAGTCGTCCTCTTTATTAATTACTCTACACATGGATTAGACGTAGCCGATTCTGTTGGCAACGTCCAAAGCGTCGTGGTCAGCAGTCAACTTGACGTAAGCCTTCTTGGTGCCGTTTGGTCTGATCAAGGTGTTGACCTTCTCAATGTCCACCTCGTACAACTCCTTGACGGCAGCCTTGATTTGGTGCTTGTTGGCCTTCAAGGACACTTGGAACACCAAGGTGTTACCGTCCTCGACCTTCTTGATGGCGGTCTCGGTGGCAATAGGCGTCTCGATCACCTTGTAGGCGTCCATTCTGTTGTAGTGAGGAATGGCCTTTCTTGGGTATTGAGGGGCCTTGGCGTACTTCAACGTCTTTGGCAAGTGGAACCTGGTGTTGGTTCTCACCTTGACGGCCTTCTTGGAGTTGTTACCCTTCAAGGCGGATTTCTGAGCAGCAGCAGCTTGGTTGTCTGAGGTTAGTACGAGTTTGGCATGGGACTGAAGCAAAAGGAAGGACAAGCAAAAGGAAGGACAAAGTAAGGACTAGGAACAAGGACAAAGTAAGCAAAAGGAAGGACAAAGTAAGCACTAGGCACTAAGTACAAAGGGCATGATTTCAGTGCTATCTTGCTGGAGAAGAAGTCTTGCTGGAGAAGAAGTCTTGCTGGAGAAGAAGTCTGGCTGGAGAAGTAGGGACATGTTAAGGAGGTCGGACACGTTGCAGGAGGTCGTTGAATTGACAAATTGAGTCCATTACGTGGTATCTGCAAGCGCTAAGTGGTTTGGATGAGACGGGAATGACTCGGGTCGGCGGGTATTGCAGTGAAGGGGACTTTGAGGGATTTTCGGGGATTTTCGGGGATTTGGGGGACTTTTCGGGGAATAGGACATTGGTCTTAAAGTGCAAGGGAAATGGCATGAAAAGGAGAGCCTCCTTTGGCGTCGGCCTCACCGGTTGCTTCGTATTTCAAACATTGTACATACTTGTAGCCATCTTGATGTGTGTGTAGCAAAAGGTGGAAAAGATTTTCAGGAAAAAACTGTGCGCAGCGAGCGCGGGAGGTGCGGGTGTTTGGGGTGTGCATAGAGCGGCGCGCCCTCGGTCTCGCACGCACGTGCGCGCTGTGACGGGTGCGGCCCCGTGGCCAGGGCCCGTGCCCTATACACCTCCGGTCCACCGTGTGGCACCGGAGTGTAGTGCAGATGTGGTAACTGCCTAGACGAATAGTATCAATGAATACAATATACTGCTATAGTATACTAGTATACTAGTACTACTATAGTATACTACTATACTACTATACTACTATACTACTATAGTATACTACTATACTACTATACTACTATACTACTATAGTATACTACTATACTATACTATACTGTACTACTATACTAACACCCTGGCTGATCGTGGCATCGACCCATCTGATAGCTTACGAAGATACTGCGCCATAATCTAAAGCAGGAAGTCAAGCACAATGGCTAAGCAGGACGTCAAGCACAATGGCTAGGCAGGAAGTCAAAGAAAAGGTATACCAGGGTAGAATGCCAAGATGGACTCCCGATAGGCGAACGAACCGCCAGGCAGTCTGGTTGGTGCACGGCCCAGAGCCATGTTCCGACTGACTACCCAGAGTGCTTGCCAATTTCGATGCCTTCACTGTAGTTAAGTGTAGTTGTGACGACTGATCGGAGTGTGAACTGATACTTAGAAACGGTGCGCTGATTGGCGTCTGACCCTGGAAATCCATTGCATTCTTCACACTTAGAGCCATCTCGGCACTCTGGCCATGTAATAAGTTAAGCTACCGGAAGGCGTACCGGAAGATGCTAGTCTAGTGGGCAAGGTCTCACGGCAGTGTTATAGACTAGGTATTAGGCCATGATGATCAGGGATACCATGGCACTATTGACGATTGAAGCGTGTTCTAGGAGACATGGATGGTACAGACTAAGGCCTGCTCTTTAATACTAAGATCTACTACCATCATACGACCTCCATAACTATACGACCTGGTACCATAGTAAGCTATGAGAGATAAAGTTGTGTTAATGGAAAATTAATCGATAATATATGGAGCAGTACATAGTGTCAGTAGAGTGGAGAGAATGGATACTAATGGACAGTAGAGAGTGGAGAGAATGGATACTAATGGACAGTAGAGAGTAGAGTAGAGAGAAGAAAGTAGACAGTAGAGAGTAGAGAGTAAGTAGAGAGAAGAAAGTAAGTAGAGAGAAGAAAGTAGAGAGTAGAGAGAATGGATAGTAATGGACAGTAGAGAGAAGAAAGTAGACAGTAGAGAGTAGAGAGTAATGGACAGTAGACAGTAGACAGTAGAGAGATCAATTGATAGTAATGGACAGTAGACACTAATAGACACTAGACACTGGACAGTACTGGTAATTGACACACAGTACTGGTAATAGACAGTACTGGTAATAGACAGGTAATAGACAGGTAATAGACAGGTAATAGACAGTACCGGAAAGTGCGCTGTACCATGTGAATCTGATAGTTGAAGCGTCCGGAGTTCATCTTTGTATAGTCAGATAGAGCTAGACTATGCCACATATTACGGCAGAGCACACCCGTCGACTAGTACATGACCATTTTGCATCCGTGAGATTCGCAGCTGGAAACCGTAGCTCATAGTAGTCAGCAGAATTTCGGGGTGGTATGCAGCTGTGAGAAAGAAGCGGGTGTTTGTTGTAATGTGCTTGCAAGAATGGATTAGTTTGTTGTAATGTGCTTGCAAGAATGGATTGGTTTGTTGCAGCTTGCCGTGCTATATGCAGGACAGAGGTTGCAGCACTCCCATTTTAGCACGAACTGCTCCGTCCATGTAGTCCTTGAGGTATCTCAGCAAGTGCCACTAGTATAGTAGTATAGTAGTATAGTATAGTAGTATAGTAGTATAGTATAGTAGTATAGTAGTATAGTATAGTAGTATAGTAGTATAGTAGTATAGTGTAATACTAGTGTCACTAGTATTCAGCTACATCTAGTATTCAGCTAGTGTCACTAGGAATCGATGTGAGTAGTAGAATCATCCTACAATAAACGGAACTCTACTAATCACCTAAAGTAATGCTACTCTTAACGATAGTATGCTCAAGGCTATTAAGACCGTATACCGCTAACATGGGCTCCTCCTAGTTGTCTGCTTGAGAACAGGCATCTAGGTACCTACAGAGCCGCAGACTGACTCATTGCTTAAGGCGTAAGCGCAGAGTATACGAAGACACCGGCAGAGCAAGCGAAAGTTTTCATGATTTTCATTGCTAGAAGTCGTGATCAAGAATCAAATGCCTCAAGCGCTGCCTCTAGCAAATGAAATCTAACAATAGACGGCGTCTCATCCATGGAAACTGAACCAGTACTATCCTGCGAGATTGTACTCGTGTTGAACATCCATTAGGTGTATCTTAAAGCCTCGTATGAATCCATATACCTCTTGCACTAACTCCTTTGAACAATTGAGTAGATCAGGATGTTATTGCACGGACTCTTGGAATTTCTTTCCACTGAGTCCCGAGGCAGATTCAGAAATATTTTTGATTTCCTCTGAAACCGAAGCAGGAGAATGACGCGTTGCTCGTCCTTAAGAGATTTCACATCCATCGATATTGAACAGAAAACGCTTTGATCCAAATTGGTGTAATTTTCGAGGTGTTTTTAGGTCCGAAAGCTGAAACCCAATAATGGAACAAAGAGGTTGTTTCTTCAATCGAAAATTGAATCGTATACTTATTTGGATACAATCTCAGAGACTTCACTGGAATTCCGTTGGGGTATGAATAACGTTTTGGAAATAAAGTCGACCCGAAGCCCAGTGTCCCACTTTTCGAAACGTAAGACGTTATAGGTACCTCCACGCATGACACATAATGGTATGTGGTATTTAGGAGGTGTGGTTCAGTAACTGTCAATAATTAGCTTGGGTCTACTCTCTACTCACTCTAATCTACTCTACTCTCTACTCTACACACTCTACACACTCTACACACTCTAATCTACTCTCTACTCTCTACTCACTCTACTCCACTCTCTACTCTATAGAATTATTGTACATAATTTTCATTAAAATTAATTAAACATTAAGTCTTGATAATCAAGATCATTGTTATTAGACACATCAGCAACACTAAATGCAGATCTAGATTGTTGATTGAAGTAAATCACTCAAATGGACATCTTTTTCAATATAAGAATCAGATGTTGAAAATAATAATTAAATTTAATAATTGGTCAAAATAAATACGTTGATTAAAGAATTATAAATAGATGATTTATTTACATAAATTCGTAATATATTAAAGATAAAGAAACCTAAGATCATAGGTAAATATTTGAAGTAGTAGGGATAGTAAATGTTTCAATAAATGTATTAGTATGAGGTAACTATATTTCATGGAATATAACATTATCTACTTACTCACTCTACTCTACTCACTCTACTCACTCTACTCACTCTACTCACTCTACTCACTCTACTCTACCTACTCTACCTACTCTACTCACTCCACTCTACTGTTTTCTTTGGAGGGTGACCATATTTCTGTTCATGCTTGAGATTTGCAAGAGGCAAGACCTCGTGATTTTTATCAATACGGCAAAGCACGCTGAGTGTGCTCGCTGAGTGTGCACGCCTATAGACCTTGGCTACCTACAAGGAACGAAAGGGCTAACAGGTGTAGATGCCAGAGTCCAAGTACAGTAGCCTATAGTATAGAATACTTTGAGTAGTGCGTGGTGAACCAGACCTGATCACCCAGACCTGATCACCCAGACCTGATCACCCAGACCTGATCACCTTCGTTGACCAATGCCTTTCCTTATCTGCACCGTCATGAGGCACTAGTTCGACCATTAATGCTGTGTCAACCAGGTCTAGCAACATGCCTGGCTAAGCCTTCCCGATGTCAAAGCCTTAGGTGCTTTCTAAAGAGTGCTATACTGCCAGAATAGACCCAGTATAGAATCGACACCATGGATCTAGTGGGATATTAGTGACAAATCTAGAGCATGAGTCTTCAGTGGAGCTCAAGTGTCAGTGGAGCTCAAGTGTCAGTGGAGCTCAAGAATGTTCAGTAAGATGAGTTCAGTAGGAGCTCAAGTGTCAGTAGTATGAAACCAAATAAATATACTAGAACATCCACGCAATATGAGTTCATGCCAAACCCTCCAATAACGTGAGCACCATAAAAGGCCCAAATACTGAGGATCAATTGTGAGGTGGTATTGATAACACCAAATTGATGACACAGCAAAGACCCCGAGTCAAGGACATGCTTATTGATTGACCAGGATCATTTCTACTATTACACCCAGGATAGCTTCAATCACCCTAGAAACTAATCTAACGTAGAAACGGTTCTCTTAAGTCCAATAAACTCTCTTAACACGTTAAGTGTACTCTAACTGTAAAGCTATTTTTACCCAATAAACTCATGTTAGTGAAATTGTCCTTACCCAGTAAACAGTCTACTCCACTACTGAACTCAACAGGACCAACAGGACCCTAAAATGTCAACTGGTAATTGAGTAAACTAACAATAATATGACCCTAAAATGTCCCCGATTATTCCCAGTTTTAGGTACTCCACAGTATGTAAATGTGCTCTCTATTCCACCATATCTCTGCCTATGTATCCATCTTGTTTACGACTCCACAAGCTCATCGACTACGTAGTAAAACCCGACTTTATCGAGTTCCTCCGCAAGGAAGGGTTCTCCAGGATCTTGCTTCAGTACGGCAACGAAGTGGACTCAAGGGGCATAAGCGTCAGCAAACGCTACTTCAGCAAAGCCCTAGCGAGAAAACACCATTGTCCCTCGCAATCCAAAACGAAACCAACGATAAGTCCACCGTTTGCCAACTCACTCCTAACCCTCGAGGTATTTGCCTACTCCAATGATATCCAGGGTCTCATTTCCTCAGTGGACTTGGTGGTCTCCCATGCAGGCACCGGCTCCATCCTAGATACGCTTCGTCTCCAGGTGCCTTTAGTGGTGACAAATGACGAGTTGATGGATAGCCACCAGGCGGAAGTGGCTGCAGAGTTCGAGCAGGGCGGTTTCTTGGTCCTGATCTGCACAAAGGATCTAGAGCCTTGTTGCAGGACCAGATTGTTGCGCTCCAGGATGGTGACTTGGTGTTGAAGGTGCTTCCAGACGCACGCTCCGGGGTGTTATCATGCGTCATTGCAGATGAAATGGGCAAAGCGAAACAAAGCAGAGTGAGTACGAGTGGTGGGCATGACATCTGCACCATCAACTAGTTGAGTAAACTAAAAAATACTACCACGAGCGACCCCTAAATATTATCTTTGATAAATATAGGAGATGACATAGTCTAACTATATAGAGATATATAGAAGTTTTGAAGAATAAAGATAAATAAAAACGGTTCGCTATGTGGATTTGGTGCGGTCTTGATAAGCTCTAACTGCCATGTTCTCTGGCCATGTTCTCTCGGCCATGTTCTCTCGGCCATGTTCTTCAGATCGAGTATCCGTCAGTATTCCAGAACACCGTTAGGTTATCGTTCCTGGAAAAGATCCATTCAATCAACAAGCCGTTAAAGCTTATACTCCTTGCGAAGACAGGCTAAGGCCCAACTCACATAACATTCTAACACAAATAATTTTGTTTACACTTGTCGTACTCAAAGTTCTGCTATTTGTACTGACTGTACTACTACTGACTGTACTACTACTGTACCATACCAGACCACCATACTATACTGCAGCTAGGTAGACTAATATCTACTCATGTATTCCAAGAGCGCATGCTTGGCATAACAGTGACTGTTTCTACTTGACTCTTGAATCTTGAAACGACCTTGCCTTTACCTGCCTTTACGTGCCTTTACCTGCCTTTACCTGCCTTTACCTGCCTTTACCTGCCTTTACCTGCCTTTACCTGCCTTTTATCTTGCCTCTCGACTCTCGACTCCCTACATCTGAAATCTACCTGTCTTGGGTGAGGTACCTGGTAATGGTGCTAGAGCAAGAGACCTATATCCTCCTCGCTTAACAATGCACGCTGATACAGTTCCACATTACACTACTTACATTACACTACTTACATATCCCTTGTTAGATTCTTTGATAACGTCTGGTACTTTGTCAATCAGTATATTTGTTCGTTGATGCCTCCTTACAAGAGGAATCCCGGGGTCTATATATAGGCGAATCGCTCGGCATTCGGCTGTTCAAATGCCGAGGTAGAGCCCATTATTACTCCCATGTCTCCCTTCCAGAAGATTCCATAAGGGAATCTTCATTGTTAGAAGACTTTCGAACAGCGTGGCTTCATCTGATCCTGATGGGTAGTGTGTTACCCATCGGGGGTCTAAAATACTGTAATATACAAGTATAGTGTAATTGAGTCCTGGTAGTACTAGTCTAAGCGTGATCTTTGGAAACGTAGGCTGTGTTGACGTGTGCTGAATCGTGAACAAGAGGAATGTGTTGGAGGACAAAGACTGAGAGTGAGCAAATTAGACACGGCACTTAGACAGATGTCTAAATGAGGGGTCAAAGGACTCCAGATCTAATTGTC
>NKZV01001129.1:0-24284 GCA_002370175.1 Metschnikowia colocasiae
TGTCCAGCCTGCTAGACCGTACAGCGTAGGCTCATCTTCCCACATGGGTAGTGCACTAACCATCGGGGTCTAACAAGTATAGTAGTATAGTATAGTAGTATAGGAGTATAGTAGTATAGTAGTAGTGTAGAGTGAACAGTGAATAAAAAAGAATGAACCGTGAAGAATAGTGAATATACCGTGAATGTGCAGATGTATTATGGTATTAACATGTTAGGCTACTCATGCTCATTTGCAATTTGCACCCGCTCCGCACGCGCACTACAATACCTTGAGGTGCGAGTGTGACCAAGAGTGACTAACAGCCAACTAACTGAGAATAAAGTAATAAGAATAGGAATAGGAATAGGATTAAGAATAGGATTAAGAATAGGATTAAGAATGAAAGAATGAAAGAATGAAAGAATGAAAGAATGAATAAGAATAACCCGAGGTCCGTAAATTATGGATAACACATTCGACAAGACCACACGATGGATAATTTAGAGCCTTTGGGTGCAAGTGGTTTACATAAAAGTTTCTACACAAGGTTAGGTATGTTTGTATTTGATATACAGTACTTTGCCGCAAGTTCGGGGCAGTAAAAGGGATCCACCGCAGTAACTTTGGATGACTCCGTTGTTGGCCTGTCAAGGTAGCTTGTCTAAAGTCATATCTCTTAGATACTAGCTCAGAGACATCAATTCCAAGATATAGGCCTGTTCAGAGATAAGAAACCGCAATTGTCTGTATATTAAGGAATAATTCTTTCCTTGTGGATCTTCAACGGATAAGCCCCCTTACAACGTATTAAACGTTACTAAAGAATTTTCCGTCATCGCTGAGCGCATCAAGCAATGACACAAGCAGGAGACCATCCGTACTTAGTCTTGAGAGTCCAGAAGTTGTCCTTTGGAGCAGCGGAAGAGGATTTCTTGGAAGATTGTTGAGCAGCCATTGTGATTTGATGTGATAGATTGAACCAGGGAGAACGGCCACTTATATACTTCTCCTTTCCTGTCCGTGCATGCACTTTCAATGCATGCGTGATTTTGGGTGCGAAAGTCAGTCAAGTCGCGTCAGGCGTTTGACACTCTTACCCGATTAGGCGGCCACAATAGCTCAGACCGGACGCTTACACAAGGAATCAAAAAGGAATAGGATAAACTAATAGAGAATCAAACTAATAGAGAATTAAACTAATAGAGAATTAAACTAATAGAGAATCAAACTAATAGAAAATTAAACTAATAGAGAATCAAACTAATAGAGAATTAAACTAATAGAGAATTAAACTAACAGAGAATCAAACTAATAGAAAATTAAACTAATAGAGAATCAAACTAATAGAGAATTAAACTAATAGAGAATTAAACTAATAGAAAATCAAACTAATAGAGAATCAAACTAATAGAGAATCAAACTAATAGAGAATCAAACTAATAGAGAATCAAACTAATAGAGAATTAAACTAATAGAGAATTAAACTAAACTTGGAAAAGGTTCCAGAGTCCACTGGTACTTTGGTTCTGGTCCAGCGCGCTAGGCATTCCGCCGCATGGGTCGATCCGACTCCACACCACACTGTCGACTACACTTCATCTACACTTCAGCTACACTAAAAATACACTTCAGCTACACTAAAAATACACTTGTTGGAAGCACCAGAGCGCTAGCCTAGGAATAGAATAAGCCTGCATGCTCCATCGGATGGCAGACCCCAATGGACCCATGTCCATCGTCCAAGTGGTCACAGTTGACACTTGCCTTTTGCCAGAACCCTTTTCCTCATCAACGATGTTTAGCTACTGTGCACTACACGAATACATACCTACGCACTATGCTGCGCGCAATCCTACCCAGTAGACTACCCACCAGTAGACACTATGTACACTGCTATTGACTATCCAAACTATGTTAGTAGACTACAGTATAGTCACTATAGTTCACTACACTATCGTTCACTATGGTTCACTATCGTTCACTATGGTTCACTATCGTTCACTACTGTACTACACTATCTGCACTACTGCTCTGATCGTTCGAGGACTTGTTATTGGTGTTTGGCTTCCCATTGGTCTTGCCACGTTTTTTAGAAAACTGCGGTTGGACAGACCCTTTGTTTGTTAAATAGTGGACAAGTGATCCATGACCAAATATACATACTAGAACATTGATTATTGACGTGCTTGCTCCCAAACCACTTAGTACTGTCCATTTCGCACTTTCCTTTCACTTTCACCTCCACCACTTTTCTTTTTCTTGTTCATTGACTACAGGTGTAGGGATTGCGGAAAACCTGGTTACCCCGAGAGAAGGTGATTCAGAAGTGTGAGGAGTTAAGCTCAGTTGACGCATTTAAGCAAGATGCTATCATGCAAGATAATGCATTCACTTAGTGCGGTAAGATCGACTCGGCTGGATCGAGGTTGTTCCAATTGAGCGAATTCAGAACCGTTCAGAACGGTCTGAAATAGGCAATATTCTTCCGTGAGGTCAGGTGTCAACGAGTACTTAGCAGGTACGGGTCAAGGTACCTCGTAGATGCATTGTATGCAGACCAACGAGGTACTATGTGTAGGTTACTGGTGGGTGAAAACTCTTCACCCACCTCACACCCATCTTGTTCGGTCTTGTAAGGTGCAACTTACATATCCCTGTATATTAATCTATACTAAAACACAAGCTGAAAGGTGTTAATGGGGAAGGCTTGGGGTACAGTATCCTTGCCGTTTCGTCGGTTTTCGGTGCGTCAAGAGCGTTCTTCGTTCGAGTGCCGAAGGGGGAAAGTTTCCCACTCCCATGTCTCCCTTCTGGAAGATTCCTTCTGGAAGATTCCCTTCTGGAAGATTCTCGAGCAGCGTAGGCTTTATCCTGATGGGTAGTGCGCTACCCATCGGGGGTCTAACATACTAAATACTAATGATTAAATACTAACTACTAATACTAATTACTAATACTAATACTAAACACTAATGATTAAATACTAATGATTAAATACTAACTACTAATACTAAATACTAATACTAATACTAAATACTAAATACTAATACTAAATACTAATACTAATACTAATACTAAATACTAATACTAATACTAATACTAACTACTGTTAGATTCTGGTCTGGTACCTAGTTAGTTATGTTGATTCGTTGATGATTCCTCTGGGGAATCAAGTGGTCTTATATAGACTATTCGGTATTTCTTAGCGATGTCCGTGGCTTAACAGCAATGGAGCACGTAATAAGGAAGACGGCGAGCGTTCAAAGTCCGAGTCCGGATTCCACTGCGTAATCAATGCAGAGAACGGGGAGACCGGGGAGCTTGACTCTTCCCTGGGCCAAGGGCAGTCCAAGTAGATTGTTTTAGTTTTCTCCGATCTCCCCAATGTCAAGTAACCAGTCCACGGCGTTGCAGGGCAAGCAGTGGTGGAGTAGATGAACGGAGTTCGTTTCCCAAGTGGAATGGTAGTCGTAGTAGTATAGTATTATATTAGTATAGGACAGTAGTAGTATAGTACAGTAGTAGTATAGTATAGTACAGTAGTAGTATAGTATAGTACAGTAGTAGTACAGTAGTATAGTACAGTAGTAGTATAGTACAGTAGTATAGTACAGTAGTAGTATAGTACAGTAGTAGTACAGTAGTACAGTAGTAGTACAGTAGTAGAATTGTTCCCAGCCCTATGACCCTTAATCGGTTGCTAGTGAACTCGGTGTGGTTTCTTGCTTCGACTCCGACAAGTCGTCACTTCCGGTACCGTGGGGTGTCTGGGGGTTCACTGACACTTTACGAGATCGGCCTGAGTAATAAGAGATATGCACCATGGACATGCCCTCCATTCCTCCGGTCTTGCAAGTATCTTCAGATTGTCTGGGTAAATGCAGTAGGGTTGAGATACTCTTTCGTTCGATAGTCCACTGAGTCCACGCATGCACTGAGACGACAGTATTGGTTGATGACCCACTTTCACCAGTCCCACTTCACCTCTTCACCACTTTACGTAGGCTCCTGAGGTGTTAAAGAAAAATGGAATGCCTGGTAACGAGAATCAACTTCGATACTAGCATACAACTGCTCTACACTTGTATACCAACACATACATTAATACAGACAATCTGTACAGACAGTTCCGATACTAAACTCAAATCTATACTAATACATCAACTTCTGACTAAACTTCTATAACACTAACACACGTTGATAGTGCGCCGGCCAATTGAAGCTTCTCAAGGAAAGACTTGACCAGTTCTCTCTTTTGCCGACCCTGAGCAAGAGCGTTTCAGTCGCTTATTTGGAAATAAATGAGATCGATTTTTTCTCGTGTCAAGCACTCGGTTTCAATGCGTGCCGAAAATGAACTCAAAGATATCCGTCACGGCGGATTACTTACGATTGCTAGGGCACCGTCCCTCAGATAGTTCTTTCCAAGACGGACGGCTTAATCACTGATTATGAAATACGGCATGATTCATACGAGCATTAATGAGAAAAATCAGAAATCGGAGTCTTAGCCCACCAGCACAAGCAATAGCCCCAGCCTGCAAGCAAAAGCATAGAAACTACCGGTATATGAACTGTTTTTATGCCGTGGCAGACCAACTATGTTGAAGAGGGGGACAATCAAATCAGATTCACATTTAACCTAAAGTCCAACGTCACTCAACTAAAGTTCAAAGTCATTTCAAGTCACGTTGGACGTGGGAGTCATTCTCATCACGCGCGCTATCGTGCGCATCTGAATTATTTGCACCCATTCCTTCCACTCGCTGCCATGAACCAACTTGATTTTACACGACACCTTTCACAGAGACTAGAGCAATTGCGGAGTTTGCTTCTCGTATCGCCACCACAGGAGATGCAGACTTGAGCGGCTCCAGCGGCGGTCTACGTCATCCATAACCAACGAGTGCAAACCATACGGTCCACAGTTCAAGTCCCTCTCGGCCTTCCCCTTGAGTTATTCTTCTAGGAACCTCGTGATTCCGCGGTCCATTCTGTTCCTAACCAAGTGGCGTATCAGCTACTACCACAGTACAAATTCGTTTTCAACAATGCTTTAAACCTACCTAACACCGATCTAGATCAAAGCACAGGAGCCTTTTTGGGCAAGAAATACCCCACAAGCAAGGTCAACGGCACAGAAGTGCTGGAACTAACCAGTCCGTCATACGGCCTAATACGAACACTAATAGCTTATACTAAACAGAACATACAACTAACTCATCTAACCTGACTCTAACGTCTATCTAATACATACCATAATACTCCTAACATTAATATCTACAATTCTATTCTATTACTCGCATACTCTCTAACATCTCGTACCTCCTAAGACTCCTAACATAACCCGTCAAAATTTACCTACTTCTACCTGCTATGTCTCACATTCTCGTATCTATACTTCTAATCGAATACTACTGTTGCGAAAGACATGATTTAAGCAATATCGCTTCAATGCACAGGAGCTTTATAGTAGGCAGCCTATTGGGGGCAGTCATGGAAGTTTGCGCTCTCACCTTGGGGTATACCAAACTGATACAAATTTGGACAAGGTTGGCCATGAAGAGACAAGAAAATCTAAATCTCTGCCGAAACCGTTGGCAGGTTTCGCAAGCCAATCAAAACTTCCTGTTCTCATCAAGCTAAAGAAACTTGATCCAAGATTGAAAGCGTGAAGCAAAAGGAAACCGGTCAAATCTGAGCCTTTCAGCCCTGCTTCTAAGTTCCAAGCTGCCCGTTGCACAAAATTTACTAAACAGGCTCAATCGGTTGAAGTTGAAACTGGTCACGAGAAAAAATCCAAAATCTCCTAAGTACTTCTGGAAGTGCTTCTGGAAGTGCTTCTGGAAGTGCTTCTGGAAGTGCTTCTGGCAGTGAAGGTGGGCTCTGGGTCGATTCCGATTCGAGTACTTGACTACAGCAGCCTCAAAGCAGTTGATGCTACTACGATAATTCTGTAAAGTTTCGAACAGTCTTGGAGCTCGAAACTGGCATGCATAAACTCTCAACCAGTTAAACCGGCAAAGACAATTAAGGCAGCAGATTGAAGCGATTTGAAGAAGCGGATATTATGGAATCGCTGGATGACCAACGCTGGCGAAGAAACCAAGTGGTAGACCTGAATGCCCGTACCGCCAAAGTATAGTCATGAGTCTTCCGGTGCAACTTCTAAGTTGTTGCATAAGTTAAACCACTTTACCCAAAGGAGCACGCTCTTACCGAAGGGCCAGATGACAATGGACCCATTTTATTTTTTCCCCGCTGAAACTTCCATCTCTAAAATACTCAGTCCCACGTCAAGCACTCACTCCCGAGAAACTAAACATTGTTACGGGAGAAGTTAATTCATTGCAGGAAGTGAATGCATCTCGCTCAAGTCCCAAAAGGCGTATCGAAAAACAGCATTCCATGATGCTTCTCCATCATTAAAGAAATCTTCCTGCTTTCAACTCTTGGAAAGCAGATAGCACACTCGCCTACTGGCGTCTTTCGCCCTATACCCAGATTTGACGATCGATTTGCGTCAGAACCGCTACGAGCTCCACCCGAGTTTCCTCTGGCTCGCCCTATCGGTATAGTTTACCATCTTCGGGTCCTAATAATTATGCTTCCTCTCCCGACAGAAGGGTAGGTTTGACCAATTACTTTCATTCGCATGGGGATTAAATACTTCATAATCGTAGAACCTTGGTCCGTGTAGACGGGTGAAAAGAGCAAGATGTGGGAAGTACTGTCTTGAAATCTCCCTTCCCTTTCATTTCACCTACATTTCACTCTTTTCAAAGTCCTTTCCTCTTTCCATCACTGTAATTGTTCGCTATCGGTCACCAATATTTAGCTTTAGATGGACTTTACCACCCACTTTGAGCTGCATCCCAAACAACCCGCCTCTTAGGAATTATAGTGCTTTAATTAACGGGGCTATCACCCTCTGGCGTCACTCCAGTGAACTTTTTAATAGCAATTCTATCCGTCAAACAATTCCGAAGTTTTCAAATTTGAGCTTTTACTTCACTCGCCGTTCTAAGGTAATCCTGTTGGTTTCTTCTCCGCTTATTGATAGCTTAAGTTCAGCGGTAGTCTTAGGCAGTGAGGAGAAATAAAATTAATTAAGAGTTAAGCCGGATAGATTCCGAAGAAAACTCTCTCACTCCCCTACTTGATGCTAGATCAGTGCAATGTGCGTTCAAAAATTAATGATTCACGTCTGCAACTCATACAACTTATCGTAATTCGCTACGTTCTTCATCGATGACCCAAGAGATCCGTTGAAAGTTTTAAGATAAATAATATTTAACATAAAATTTGATATTTTTATAAGCCGACAGGGTGCATCCCATCAAAAACTAAAACGTCTTGAGCTGCAAAAGTGAATCGGTACCACCTCCTGCACACAATACACTACTTCTACACTACCTACATTCTATCTAACACATCTATGATGCATCTGTGCTTTTCATGTGGACGGAAGAACTCAAAAACTCAAATTTGGGTCCCAACGCCAGACCTCATCCATTGGCTTTTCGTGAATAGTGCAAGATCCAAGTGTCCATCTGTCTCCATCAGAATTCCGTCAGGGCATAACACCAACCCGAGCAGCAAGAGACTAGTGCATGCCAGTCTGGCACTGTCCTTGTGTTAGACATGAGATTTACCAATCGATACAGGATGAATACTGGACTAAACGGGATACCATATGCATGCAGGACCAACTACTGTTGGAGGTCAAAGACTGAGAGAGCAAATTATACACGGCACTCAGACAGATGTCTAGGTGCGGGGTCAAAGGACTCCAGATCTAATTGTCTCCATGTGTATGCACACTACCCCACATTTGTGGAGAAGGGTGAAGGTCCACTCCAATATAAAAGGAGGGGCTGCCGCCCATATTTATAAGGTAATCAAGTTAAACCCTGGGATCATACTACGATGGCTCCCTCAACCAGACCCATAAGAAGTGCTCGTGTAGCTGTTGAGGATCCTGACACGGCAGAGAACTCTGCCTGATATTAACACTGATGAGGAATGTTTACCTACCTTGACGACCATGAGATCTTTACACCATGGACGTCGTTCGCTGGACTGTACTCCTTGGTTGATCTATGGTGAACCGGAGTCACATAAGTTCGACGCGGAGTGGAATCATCTCTACAACTACTATGGTACGGAATGATATGAACACTGGCAAACGCCACAAGGTCAAGACCGGATCGGCTACATTCCCGAGTGGCTGAGTAACCACGTGCAGATGCCTGACCTGATGAACGGCCTGATTAAAGCGGGCGAAGATATAAAGCCGTCGAATCCCTCCTGATTGACAGAACTCCATACTTAAGACTAGCTTATTGAAGATTACCAATACCCTATTATACTAGAGTAGCTAAGACACTACTATCAATTGGCGAGTTCCTACTAAGTCGCCTTTCAGCATATTCCAGAACACCGTTAGGTCATCGTCCTGGAAATCCTTAAATATTGATAAGCAGTTAGCTTACACCTTGCGATACAGGCTCCAGGTCGCATAATAATTCTAACAGTCCTACCATCCTACGTTACTGTTACAATAGACTTGCATATGGTTTGCCGTGACATGATTCATCACTTCTGACCTACCAAAGCTCATGGACCTCGGCAACTATTGCTGACCGTACTGTGCAACTATATTGCATAGTGTTCCACAGTACTGCGCAGAGTACGCTACTAGCACCAACCGAACTATGAATAGCACTAAGCAGGGTATACTTTGGGTCCACATGCAGACTAGGTGGATGTTGAAGTAGAATCATGGTTCAGGAATCATAAGTCTTCCCTCCTATTAATAGTAGCATAATAGGATATAATATCTTTAAGCATATTTAGGATGAGATGAGGTATAGCTATAGCAATATATGATATAAATATGGTAAAGTCAAGCAGGTCACGTGGAGGAATTTTCCCATTAATATTTACTTCAATTTCATATTAATAGCTATGTAGCACCTATTCATTTGCAATATAGCTCAAATGTAGCTATAAGTTTAACATTATGATTAGGATTAACAATAATGGTTTTGCTAATCATGGTTAGGTTCTTTTCATTATTTGTCCAACAGGAAAGCTTTAGTACCAGTTGTTTTAATAGAAACTTTCTCTTATAGTTCTAAAGCTACATCTTTAGTACGCTTATCAGACATAAACAATGTGTTTAAAAGCAAACTCCGGCCTAAGAATAACCAATTTAAGGAAACTTTATACCGGCTTGATTAATGTCAGGTATAGTGCTTGAAGTCCAGGATTACGCATGGAATCATGGTGCAGCCATGGGCCCAGGTATAAACTCGACTCCAAGACCTGTGAGATCACTACGATATCATGAACTGCGATCTTTGGAATAGAATTTTGGAATGACGATTGATTGATCGACGAATTGGTATTGTTGGTGGATTCAACTATAAATGTGCTTCTTGGGACGTTAATATCAAACTTGAACTCCACTGGGTCTTCCCAGGCGACGGCCTCAACTGCCGCCACCAGGCTCTATTATGTACATGTTCAGTTGAAGTCACGTGACTGCAAGTTCCGGGTCATGGCAGGTAGCGCTATGCGGATGCCGTCCAACTCCTTGGTCATCTTGATCTGGCAGCCCAAGCGCGAGGTCTCGGTGAGACCGAACGCCAAGTCCAACATGTCGTTTTCGTCGTCGTCGGGCTCCTCGATCTCGTCGTAGAACTCGGGGTCGATGATCACGTGACACGTCAGGCACGCGCACGACCCGCCACACGCTCCCTCCATGTCCAAGTTGTACGACTGGGCAATGTCCAAGATGTTGTCGCCCTCGGCCACCTCGAACGTCTGCTGCAGCCCGTCTTTGGAGATGAACGTCACGTGGAGCTCCTCGCCCTCTTTGGGTTTATGGATGTGGTTGTGCAGGAGCCCCGGGCTGCTCGAGAAGCTGCGCCTTCCTGCCGGCATAAAAGGGCCGACGAGGGCATTGATGGGCGTGCGTCTTTGAATGCCGCAGCTGCCGCTGGTGCCGGCCCCTTGCAATCTGCGTTCGGGGGTATGGTGAGATCCGGCGATGAGCCCACTCTGGGCACGGCGCCCGAGCGCAAACCTCCGGCGGAACACCGCCAATGAAGGTGTCACGTGCCCGCATCCAAGGCCTCGTATCACGGGCCCAACGGTGGCCGTTCCAAGTCTGTGCATAGCGATAAGCGTACCTGGAGATGTTTTTTCAGCTAATGAGATTTTGCGCATACTAATCTAGGATTTGGGCCGCGCACGCCTGCGGTCTCAGGTACGCCAATCTGAAGAGGAAAGAAGCCCGCCAGTTTCGGTTGCTGTATTGTGGACACATGGCTGACCCAGGATTGGCCTGGGGTGTTGGTTTGGACCAACCACCATCCAAGTGGCTCTCATCACTATCTGGCCCTACTTCATGCATGACTCACACTTATGTCATCATAGTCGATGACATTATTTTTTCCTGACAATCTTGCAGACCCACAGACCCCTCTGAGCACCTAAGCACCTAAGCACCTCCGAGATCTCTCCCAAGCACCATAAATCTGTCCACTAACATTCATCTTGCACTCAGTCTTGCATTCCAGCAGCATGTGCAGGAAACAGGTGCACCCAGATGATGGTTGTTTTGCTTAGCTTCAAGCGTACACTATCCGAGAATCGAACAAAGGACTGTAAACTCCAAGTCTTAAAACCCCACATTCTAACCTCGGCACTTAACAAATCACATAGCCACACATCATACTCACTTGGTCCAAAGCCCTGCTCTGATCTTGCACTCAACTTGTACGCCACATCCTCTGCTGCCAACAGAACATGACGCTCATGTCTGATGCTCTGGAAGTAGGAACATCACCCCAAGTAACGACCCTGTGCCCATGGGCCACATAGTCCCCTCAGGTCTCTAAGCATTCACCCATGAAGTAAGAGTGTCCATGTCCTGATAAAACCGTAGAAGCTTGAAAATACCCGGATTGGCCTGGCTTATGGTAATGTCTCTGCAACCCATTCTCTACCCATTCTCTACCTATTCTCTCACTCTCTCTAATCCCCTCTCTAACCCATTCTCCTCGACCAATATTCACTGACAGTCAAGCTCACTAAGTTATGCCAGCGGGTTGCTCACCAGAACTTACTGGCCAAGACCAAAAATATGAGCAAAATCAATACAGCAATGATCGCATAACTAATAAACTTGTTGGCAGTGATTCGCCGCGACATCGACTTCAACGTCTGGATAGACTTATCCACGTAGTTATCCGCAGCCAGCAACGTGTTGCGCAGGTTCAAGATTTGCTCTCTCTGGGCCCGCAAATCATTCAAAATATTGCCCCCAATACTTTCCGTCTCATTGGCAATGCGCTGCGACTCGCGGAGCCGGTCACTGCTACGCTCCAAAGAAGCGTTGTTTTGAAGGAGTTTCTTGCGCTGCTGATCGTACACTCCGTCGTGGTCGTCCACGTCGTCCCTGTACCGGGCACCACCGCCAAAAAGCTGGTCCCGACTTTCCTGCTCCGAGAGCTCGGCTAACTGGCGCTTGCCTTGCTCGACCTGGCCACGGTACAGGCGAATCTTGGCATTGAACGACGACCGGCTATTGGCTGGCATGTTCTGCACCTCAATGTTCATTTGGTCAATGATTTCCAGGGCCTCGTCAAGAGCGCCCTGGATGGCCCGAACGGCACTGTTCTGGCCTGTGCCTGCCTGGAGCTTACCCTGGGCGTCCTGGATCGCAAGCTGGAAGTCTGTTTCGTATGTACTAAAGAGTTCGCTCATGCCGCTGACCCCTGAGCCCTGCGCTGTTAGGAGTAGGTTGCATCACGTGTTCAAACACGTGATATGGCACGTGATGCGAATGGGCTGCATGCAGGTGGTTGCTCTACCACCAATTTATGGCGACACTACTACTTTGCTTACTACTGGTTTGCCTTAGTTGCACTATTACTTTGGCCCTAGTTGCACTATTACTTTGGCCTTAGTTGCACTATTGGTTTGCTATTGATTCCGACGGACTCGAGCCTAGTGCCTGGTTTCAAACTCATCGCCCTCGTCTTCGTCGGTCCGGCTCTTGTATTTCTTGAACGCCTCGGTGATCTGGTCTACCAAGGTAGAATCGTAGTTCTTCGAGTCAATGGACCCTCTCGATTCCGTAGGCCTCAACGACAATTGATCGCCAACCACGTCTTCGGTGACGTTCTGCATTTCGCAGAATTGGGACACGTTCGGCTTGGACGCGTCGGCCTCTTCATCCTCCCCAAGATCAAGCGAGTGGATCGTCAAATTCAACAACGACTTGCCGCTTCTTCTGCGCATCAACTTGCCCGGGAATGGGCCCGATTTCGGCGCGAACTGCTTAATGAGCTCTTCGTCCTCATTCTCGGTGTTATCTCTTTCGAAAGAATGCACAGAGTTGCGTCTTTCTGGGTGAGGCACCTTGGGGGTCTTGGGTGTTCTGCATGTGACTCCATTGTCGTGGATCCATTTGGCTACCACTGCAGTCCAGCCACACTGATGAGAGGCTCCTAATCCACGCCCAGTGTCACCATCAAAGTACTCGTAAAACGGCACGTACTCCTTGAAGAAGGGGTCCTGGTTAACCAACTCATTGCCACCATTACATGCCCTGTTTCCGTCCACGTCCGGTATAAACAAGTGGATTAATCTGTGTTGGATTTCCTGCGCACACTGCGCCAAGTTGAGGTACTCGCCCGATCCTTTAGGGCACTCCACCTTCAAGTCGTTTCCGTAGTAGAGGTAAAATCTCTGCAAGGACTCCACCAAGAGAAAATTGACCGGAAACCAAATGGGACCTCTCCAGTTGGAGTTGCCTCCAAACATCCCGGAGTCTGACTCCCCGGGTAAGTACTTGACCTCGTACTTTTGGCCGTGCACGTCCAACTCGAACGGGTTCTCCTCGTGGTATTTCGACAACGACCGGATTCCGTACTCAGACAAAAATTCCTTTTCGTCCAACATCCGCTCCAAAATAGCCACCAATCGCTCCTTGTTCACTAACGCCAACAACAACCTCTCACCCACACCCCGGTTGGACATGGATGCGATGTTCCTCTCGGCCACGTCTCTTCTGTTTTCAATAAACCAGTTCAATCTCTTCTTGAACGACGGGAACTTGTTCAATAATTCGGGCTCCAAAGTCAACGACGCGTACAACGGGATCAAGCCCACCAAAGACCGGATCGGCAACGACTGTGTATGGTCGCCAAAGTGGATGGCATCGTAGTAAAACTTGTCTTTTTCGTCCCACAAAGATTGCTCAGTAGGAGCCAGGTGGCCATCGGAGGCCCCCCGGTACGACATCGCATCTGCAATCAATAAGAAATGCTCAAAGAACTTGGACGCAATATTCTCGTAGACTGGCCTGGACTTGGCCAACTCCAACGCGATGTTCAACATCTGCAAACAGTAGAAAGCCATCCATCCCGTGGAGTCGGATTGTTGTAAAGTTCCGCCGGTGGGCAAGGGCTCGGATCTATTGAATACTCCGATATTGTCGAGACCCAAGAATCCGCCCTCGAACAAGTTGTTTCCATCCTGGTCTTTTCTATTGACCCACCAGGTAAAATTGATCAAGAGTTTCTGGAAAACGCCCTCTAAGAAATCCAAATCCTCCACGCCGTACATCTTTCGCTCGATCTTAAAAACTCGGTAGGTGGCCCACGCATGCACTGGTGGGTTGACGTCGGAGAAGTTCCACTCGTACGCGGGCAACTGACCGTTGGGGTGCATGTACCACTCTCTGGTCAACAAGGTCAATTGGTTCTTGGCGAACTCCGGGTCGATCATGGCAAACGGAATGCAGTGGAAAGTCGTGTCCCACGCAGCAAAGAAGGGATACTCCCATTTGTCGGGCAATGACAATACATCATCGATGAATAAATGCTTCCAGTCCTTGTTTCTCCCGTTTGCTCTGTTTTCAGGCGGAGGAGGCGTATTGGGGTCACCGCTGGACCAATAGGAATGCACGAAATGGTAGAATTGTTTAGTCCACAATAACCCAGCAAACGCCTGTCTCTGAACCTGTCTCAACTCGTCCGAAAGGGGCAATGGGGTGACCTTCCAGTAGAAGGCGTCGGCCTCGTCTTGGCGCCTGCCAAAGACATTATCGAACTCAAATTCGTCAATTTCCTGGTGCTCTTTGGAGAGCTTGTATCTAATGGTGACGTAATCGCCCGGAGCAACACCCCCATCGTGATCAAAGGAGAAGAGAGCCGCGGCCTTTGTTCCCTCATTTGCGGGGTTGACCAGGGACTCGTCATTAGCCACCACATACTCGTGGAAGGCATTTTTCGTGTACTTTGAGGGGTTCTCCTGGCCATACAAGACCTGCATGTTTGTCTCATTCTCAGTGAACAACAACTTGGGCTCGACATCGGGCGAGTTTTCGCTGATGCCTGGAGCCGGAGCGAAAACAAGGTACCTCTTGCCAAACTTGGCATGGTCCACTTCCACGGAGTGGTCGTCGAGCGCACGCAAGTGCGGCTTCGCCTTGTTACTCTCCTCTGTTCCCCAGGACCAGGTGTTTCTCAAGACCACATGCGGCAAGATGTGCAAAGGAGCCGGGTCTGGGCCTCTGTTGTAGGCGGTGATGCGGAACAAGATCTCCTCGGGGTCATCGTCAGACTTGGCCACCTCGTGCACCACATCAAAGTACCTGCTCTCGTCGAAAATGCCAGTGTCGGTCAACTTGTACTCCTTTTCCAAAAGGCTTCTCTTGCCGCTCTCCTCCACCAATTGCTTGTAGGGGTACTTGGCGTGCGGGTATTTGTACAAGAACTTAGTGTACAGGTGGGTGGGGGTGTTGTCCAAGTAGTAGTAGAGATCCTTGACATCCTCACCGTGGTTGCCCTGGGAATTGGTCACACCAAACAACTTCTCCTTCAAAATCTCGTCCTGGCCGTTCCAGAGCGCCATGGACAAATTGACCAATTGGTGGGTGTCACAAAAGCCGCCCAAGCCATCCTCACCCCAGCGGTAGGTTCTATAGCGGGAATCGTCAAAGGAGAAGTCGTCCCATGCACTGCCCGACGCCGAGTAGTCCTCACGGACGGTGGCCCATTGGCGCTCGCTTAAATAGGTGCCCCAGCGCTTGTAGTACTTGGAGCGCAGTTTGTTCTCGTGGAGGCGCCGCTCTTCGGCGGTAAGGAGCTCGAGGAAATGGTGTGACATTTCCGTGTGGCTGGAAAAAGAGGCGTGGGGCCAGGGGGTATTTATAGGACGAAGTGGAGGCCGCCCCACGCGCTGTGTGCAGGCGCCTGCTTTAGAAGTGTTGCTTGCTGCTTCGGGGCCTTGGGCTGCGCGGAACAATGCTATATGTAGGCGCGCTTATCTCCTGCACGCCGTCCACTATTGATGTGTGGTACTAGCATGGGGGGTCAGTTCCACGTGAGTGCTGGGGACTAGCTGGATAGCAGTAGTGATCCAGTGCTGGTCTGAGTGCCGATCAGAGTGCTGAGGATGTCGACGGAAACAGTAGCGAAAGGTGCGGACTGCACAATGCGAGTGATCGCAGGCGTCGGTGATGAGAAAGCCACGGAGCTGTCAGGATGGTATGCAGAATTGGTGGCTCCGGCTGATGGTTTGAAGCCCGCACCTTTACCAGCGTCACACTCATGTTTCAGACCCGTTTCCAGCAACAAGGGGGGGTTTGCCACCTCAGAGCCGCCGTTGCAGATTCTGATGTCGTTGTTAGGAGTAGTATGACGGCTGGAAACGGTTGATGGGAATCTGAGATGCATGTCACTCATAGAAGAACCCATCTCAATCCAGAACTCATCCATAACTCAAACTTCACCCACATCAAGCACACACCAAACCCACATCAAGCACACACCAAACCCACATCAAGCACACACCAAACCCACATCAAGCACACACCAAACCCACATCAAGGTCATGCTTTCCAGAATACTCCGATATTATGAGACAAAGTATGGAGAGACCACCGAATTACCTCTCCTTCTCCTCCCCCCTCTCCTCTCCTCCCCCGTCATCAACACGTTTCTCGTCTTGCATCAGATCATCCTCAGAGCCTCCTCTTTGCCGCCACTGCAGCAATGAGCTGGTCATTTCTCAGCCAAGGAGGTGTATCCAGAGAAGGAGATCGGTGATAAGCGCCTGGACGATGCTCTTGTTGTTCCCAGAGGCTTGTGCCGCCAAAGACCTGGTACGAGAAAGGCAACTGGACTGTTTGGTACGAGAAAAGCGCCACTGTTTGGTACAAGAACGCCGCTTTGCACCAGAAAAGCGGCAGGACAAGAGGTGCTGATCCAGCTCTGGATGGACCTTCTCTGGACAAATCTGGTGCATGAGCCATGTTTCGGGGTTCTGATTCACAAGAAAGAACAATAGGCACTCCCCGGCGTGGGCTATTAACCGCCATCTCTGCGGTCCTCGAAGCCCAAAAAAGAAGTGCTGCTATTCCTGCGCAAGTCAGGAGCAATGTTTCATCTTTTGCAGCCATCCGGCCGCACGCCTATAAAAGGGCGGTTCGCACTATTCCTGAAAACGGAGTACTTGCAAATACTACTTGAAACCTATTTGAAAATGACTATTCAAATGGACTACTTAAATGGACTACTTGGAATGACTATTTGGAGGTGTATTGAAATGGCCCACTGCAAACACTCTATTTTTGCTAATTATATGTACCATTCAAATGGATTCCTTGAAACGGACACCGAATCACCCGAACCAGCTACAGGTATCGCCGTACTTCAATGTGGATGTGCCCCAAGTAATCCTGCATCTGCGCAGAAGACGGCGGTTGCTGATATCTCTGTCAACCACAACCTGAGAGCTACATGCATTAAAGATATCCAAATCCAGCTTTCAGAGACATTGCAGGGACGTTACCGCGGCTTAGTTGTTGAAACTCGGAGAGGATTTTTCGGAGCTTAGAAAGGCCAGGATTCGTCCAGGAAACTCTCTGACTAGTGGACTCACTAGTGGACTGACAATTCAGGCAGTAACTCCAAACATCATTTTGAATTCGGTCTAACTTTCAAAAAGGACCATTCGAGTAAGTAATCGAGTAGCCGTGAAATGTCATCTCGGAAAAATAGCTATCACTTGAGGTACTCACAAGTACGGATGACTGTGCGGGTCTTGATTGCAAGCTATGGGAACCTACTTTGAACGTTTTGCAGTGCTGTGGAGCCAGCACCGAACGAGCCCCGAAAAGTTACCTTTTTGGGCAACCGCGCCCGGTCCCCACCAACTACAACTTGAGATGTTAGGTGTACGGGTCTTCGCCGCACCCTGGGGTACTGATCTTGGGGTACTGATCTTGGGTACTGATCTTGGGTACTGATCTCGGGCCACAGATACCGCGGTGGTGTAAGGGTGTCTTGTGCGCACGCTGCGGTACTGATCTTGAGGTACTGCTCTTGGGTGGTGTACGGGTGTGATGACATACCTAACACAAGCACCCGACTGGTTTCACCGCCGCCTTGTGCATCCAACTAAAGAACTGTTTCAAAAGTTCTACTTAATCCGGCAATCTCGCTTATGCACAGGCCGCGCACTTTTCTTTTTCAACGGTACGTAAATAAAGTCGCGCGTTTCTTTTTCTGCACGCGTGCATATCAAGTTCAGTTACTAACCCGGAACATTTTTCGGCCCATCTCTCAACCCCAGGAATGGGGCAGCGCTGGGTATATAAACCGGCATTTTCCAGCCCTTTTCGCTGCCCAAAAAACCAGCTTTTTTCGTCACACTTATTCCACACATTCCACCCAGTTCCCCAATGACCCAGTCGAAGTTTTCCACATTGATCAAGCCCGATCAGGACGCCGCCGCCGTCCCCTTCCCTGCGCCCAAGATCAACGGCACAGCCGTGGACCGGTTCATGATGAAGGACAAGGTGACGGTGATCACAGGAGCCGCCGGGGCCATCGGCGGAGCGCTTGCCGAGGCGTTTGCTCAGGTCGGGCTGCACGTGGCCATCATGGACTTCAAGTACGACCCCAAGCTCGATGAAAAGCTCCACAGCACGTACGGCATCAAGGCCAAGTCGTACCAGGTGGACGTGACGGACTACACGCAGGTGGAGAACGTGATCAAGCAGATTGTGGACGATTTCGGCACCATCGACACGTTCATCGCCAACGCCGGCGTGGTGTGGACCACCGGCACCATCCTCAACCCGGAGTCCACGGCCGACCAGTGGAAACGTGTGTTTGACGTCAACGTGCACGGCGTGTTCAACTGCTCCAAGGTGGTCGGAGAAGTGTTCAAGCAAAAGGGCCACGGGTCGTTGATCATGACTGCGTCCATGAGCGCCCACATCACCAACGTGCCCAACTACCAGACGTGCTACAACGCATCCAAGGCCGCGGTGTTGCACATGGCCAAGGGCTTGGCCGTGGAGTTTGCGGGGTTCGCGCGCGTCAACACCGTGTCGCCAGGCTACACCGACACGCCGTTGTCCAGTTTCGTGCCCACGGAGCAGAGAGCCAAGTGGTGGGGCTTGACGCCCATGGGACGCGAGGCCTTGCCGGAGGAGTTGGCGGGCGCGTACTTGTACTTGGCCAGTGACTTGGCGTCGTTCACCACGGGCACCGACATCCGCGTCGACGGAGGCTACTGTGCCGTCTAATCAGTATCCAGTGAGAAGATGGGAGTGATGATAGAGTATAGAGTGATAGAATATTGAGAATATTGAGAATACAGTATGGAGAGAATGGACAGAAAAGGTAGATAGAGCGGCTGAAAGACAGGTGAAGAGGAAGTGGACAAATTGACATTGACAAACCGAAGCACAAGACAAGTACAATCGACAATGTACTAGACAATGTACTAGACAATGTACTAGACAATGTACTAGACAATGTACTAGACAATGTACTAGACAATGTACTAGACAATGTACTATGGACAGAATGTGGACACAGGATGCAGTCGTCTTGTTTGGTTCTGGCCTGCCGGCTCTACCAAGCATTCACACGCCTAACTGCGGTACATTGACCAGATACGATGCCACTGAACCACACCCTTCTGGAGTAGCATGCAATCTCAAGGAAAGTCTCGACCTCATCGCCAGACTCCAACCACCACCACGACTAATAGAAAGTTGACATCATCAGTGGGTAGCAGCTGCGGCACATTGGGCCGTGCCTCTTGTTCGGTCCCCACTTGGGTTTAGCCCCAGGCCAGTAGCCAACCTAAGGATTACCTACATCTCTCGAGGTGCGCCGACACATTCGCCTCGAGACTAGGGCTTTTCTGGGTATCGAAAGCCTTTGTCTGAATACTATTGATGTTCCGTATTCTGAGTGATCAAGAGGACACTAACAAAGTCTATTGAAGAGTCTAACTCTATAGTGTAGTGTAGTGTATAGTAGTGTATAGTGTAGTGTATAGTATAGTGTATAGTATAGTGTATACTATAGTGTATAGTATACTATAGTGTATACTATAGTGTATAGTGTATAGTATACTATAGTGTATAGTATAGTGTATACTATAGTGTATAGTATAGTGTATACTATAGTGTATAGTATAGTGTTAGTATAGTGTTAGTATAGTGTTAGTATAGTGTTAGTATAGTGTTAGTATAGTGTTAGTATAGTGTATAGTGTATAGTATACTATAGTGTATAGTATACTATAGTGTATACTATAGTGTATAGTGTATAGTATACTATAGTGTATACTATAGTGTAGTGTATAGTGTATAGTAGTGTGTAGTGTGTAGTATAGTGTATAGTATAGTGATAGTATAGTGTAGTGTATAGTGTATAGTAGTGTATAGTATAGTGTATAGTGTATAGTATAGTGTATAGTATAGTGTATAGTATAGTGTATAGTATAGTGTATAGTATAGTGTATACTATAGTGTATACTATAGTGTATAGTGTATAGTGTATAGTAGTGTATAGTAGTGTATAGTAGTGTATAGTATAGTGTATACTATAGTGTAGTGTATACTATAGTGTATACTATAGTGTATAGTGTATAGTATAGTGTGTAGTGTATAGTGTAGTGTTAGTATAGTATAGTGTTAGTATAGTGTATAGTGTATAGTATAGTGTGTAGTGTTAGTATAGTGTATAGTGTATAGTATAGTATAGTGTATAGTATAGTGTAGTATAGTGTGTAGTGTATAGTAGTGTAGTGTATAGTAGTCTCCATTCGTCTTTAGCTCTATTCGTCTGTAGCCACTGTAGCCTGCTAGTCAGTCTTCATTCTATAGCCCCAATTGTATAATCTCTACTAGTCATTCCTAGTCTCTAGCTGCTTACTTGTCTTGTAGTCCGAGTCTGGGTTGTCTACCGCAAAAGTACACCTGGTACACATCAATATATCCCCGCCACAGGGCATAAAAACTAGTTATCCCACCAGACAAATATATCCTAGAACGTGAAATATGAACGTTAAATCCCGGAAACCGGTCAGTAAATTCATATCCCATAAAGGATGGGCCTACCTTTATGGTAAATATCCCTAAGGTATTCTGCAAGCGGGGATCTTTAGAGATACGAAAATAATATCCGTCTTTGGCGGGCATATAACGTCCAGCGAATCGAACATTGAGCTAAAAGCAACTACGCAGCAAGTAGATTAGTCCAATCCCGAGCTCCTTCGGCATATGTTTATTAAAATAAATGGATTAACATTATGTCCGACAAAGCCGGATAAATAGAAAATTTCCGACAGTTGGGGTTAGCATCTTAATTAAAATGCATCCCCATTAAATTAATACCATATTATAAGTAATCTTATTCTTAAGATGTATATTAAATCATTCAATCTAATTTATGCTCACCTAGAGCGGGATGTTTTATAATTTAAAGTGAAATAGTATCGTATTTATATAAATAGGTATTATTAATGCACTGAAGGACCAGAGATATATTTCGACACATGGAAGGACCATATTTATAATAGATATGGTTACATTAAAGTATATGTTATATTAAAAAAATACATATTATGTTAGACCCCCGATGGGTAACACACTACCCATCAGGATCAGATAAAGCCTCGCTGTGCGAAAGTCTTCTAACAATGAAGATTCCCTTATGGAATCTTCTGGAAGGGAGACATGGGAGTAATAATGGGCTCTTCCTCGGCATTAGAACAGCCGAATGCCGAGCGATTCGCCTATATATAGCCCCCGGGATTCCTCATGTAAGGAGGCATCAACGAACAAATACATGGAACTACAAAGTACTAGACGTCATCAAAGAATCTAACATATTAGATATATAAATATATGTATAGAATCATTAATAAATTAGAGATAAATACCGATATAATTATCCTTTACTTCGCATCGCATGATTCGAACTGACATCTCAGTGACATCGAGAAAAGAAATATAAACTATGAATTATCCATAAAGGGAGAAAACGAAATTGTTAGAATGAGATTTCGATACAGGATGAATACTGGACTAAACGGGATACCATATGCATGCAGGACCAACTACTGTTGGAGGTCAAAGACTGAGAGCAAATTATACACGGCACTTAGACAGATGTCTAGGTGCGGGGTCAAAGGACTCCAGATCTAATTGTCTCCATGTGTATGCACACTACCCCACATTTGTGGAGAAGGGTGAAGGTCCACTCCAATATAAAAGGAGGGGCTGCCGCCCATATTTATAAGGTAATCAAGTTAAACCCTGGGATCATACTACGATGGCTCCCTCAACCAGACCCACAAGTGCTCGTGTAGCTGTTGAGGATCCTGACACGGCAGAGAACTCTGCCTGATATTAACACAGATGAGGAATGTTTACCTACCTTGACGACCATGAGATCTTTACACCATGGACGTCGTTCGCTGGACTGTACTCCTTGGTTGATCTATGGTGAACCGGAGTCACATAAGTTCGACGCGGAGTGGAATCATCTCTACAACTAATATGGTACGGAATGATATGAAGACTGACAAACGCCACAAGGTCAAGACCGGATCGGCCACATTCCCGAGTGGCTGAGTAACCACGTGCAGATGCCTGACCTGACGAACGGCCTGATTAAAGCGGGCGAAGATATAAAGCCGTCGAATCCCTCCCGATTGACAGAACTCCATACTTAAGACTAGCTTATTGAAGTTACCAATACCCTATTATACTAGAGTAGCTAAGACACTACTATCAATTGGCGAGTTCCTACTAAGTCGCCTTTCAGCATATTCCAGAACACCGTTAGGTCATCGTCCTGGAAATCCTTAAATATTGATAAGCAGTTAGCTTACACCTTGCGATACAGGCTCAGGTCGCATAATAATTGTAACTTCCAGAAGGGATAAAAGAAAGCCGGCCATTCTATTCTCGAACCTTAATCGAATAGGAGTATTATGCCTTTGTACTTATTTTCCGCCCTTTGCCAGAAATTATCGAGGCATCTATATTTATATATTTTAGAGGCATTATTTATATATTTTTCCGCGCGGGCCTTAAGTTAACACTAAGCATCTTGCTGATAATTGATATTTCAAGTATAATATGCCCAGAGTTTTCATAAATTTATAATAAATAGTAAAAAGCTATTATCCCCAAACGCAGGGAAATATACCTACCGAATAACTACCGGAATATATACCTACCGAATAACTACCAAAATAGGAATATATACCTACCGAATAACTACCAAAATAGGAATATTTATTATTGAAATCATTATTAATGTGTACGCCTGTGTGGACAACTGGGTATTGTATACACCCAGTACGACTTAGATGCAAGAACGACATGTTCAAGACCTTGAGTCCTGACCATCCACTTTCAACATTCGTCAACCAGCGCACTACGCAGCTGTCTGAAGACGAAAGGTTTCAGTCTTTCTGGTTTCCGTTAGCCTTCAAAGTCAAGAGTCGGCTCGAACCTCCTGCAGTGATCGTATTTGGAGCTTGCCGTGATGGCCCTTGCCGTTGATAATTGCCGTGCGTGTATTACATGAAAGTGTCGGCAGATGACTGTTTCAACTTATGTTTTACTAAAATTATTATACAGGGACCTGTAAGTTGTAAGATTAAGAGTCAAATGCTCTACCGATTGCAATCAGACAAAGTCCATACAGACTTCACGGTTGAGTGCTGACCAAACGTGGTCTAGAAGGTGCCTTTTCGTGTTCGCCTCGTGCCAAGCTTCGCTGCCCCGAGTCCGTGGCCGCAAACCCTAGGAATGACCCATTGGGAACCACGGAGGTGTACGGCAATAGGGTGAAGAACCGGGGACTGAATCTAAGTCATCAAAGGCCATTCCTTCCTTCTTCCCTCTCCCCCGGGGATAAAGTTTTTGGACACTCCTCCAAAGCTTAGGACATACTTGTTCCTACCGTGATTCAAACTGGAAATTCAATCCTAGTGTCTCAGGTATCTTTAATCAGTGGGACACCTATTTGGTCTGACTTGACTCCTTGTCTTTAGCATTAGCCAAATACAGTCCGGTGCTAGGTTGCCTATGGTGCTGCTCTTATTGCATTCTCTGGAGCTGTGCTTGCCAGATGCTTCAGACAAGACGACGCATGCAGATGGAGCGCATGGAGGTGCTAGGAAATGGGTCTGCACGACCCGAGGCCCGGCCATTTGTGGCTCTGCGTGGTGTATACCTCCTCACATATTTCTGTACCGCTCTCTTGTATCCCACTTTCTTATCCCCGCCTCCACCATCAAGCCAATAATTGCCTTGATACTGAAGCAGCAAAAGAACCCTCCTGCCAGCGCACCCCGTCTTTTCAGTTCTGAAATCGACCCACTGTGTTGACCATGGCACTGGAGCCACCAGGTTTCGCCACAAAAGGGTTGCGAAGGCTCCTGGCTTCCGAGCAAATGGGGCTCTTTCTCCTGGACGCCACGGAACAGGAGAAAGGCGCCCAACGGGCGTTCAAGCCCATCAGAGCAGAGGCCCCCCAAACAATTCCCGGCCCGCTCGTTCCACCAACGGCTGGAGACGGCTTTGGTGTGACTTCAGGGGCCCGGCCCGCTCGGAGCGAGGCAAAGCCCAAAGCAACTCTCGCCCAGAGACTCCGCCGCTTGTTGCTGCCCAAAGGCCTTGCCTTGTTCAACAAGGAAATGCCTGCTGCTGGGGCATTTGGCTGCGAAAACGCGCACTGCGCCACGCCCATGCCCAAGAACCTCAAGCGCCACGAGAACAAGCACGCCGAGCACTTCCAGGCCACCAAGAAATGGAGCCGCTTGCTCCACAAATGTCGGCTTTTGAAAAAGCACCACGACTGTTATCTTCTGAAAACATCCGTTTGCCAGTCTGCTGAGTGCCCTGTCAAGCCCGAAAAGGTACACCGTGTTTCTGCGAGCCGCGCATTGTGCAGA